>VYZV01029363.1:197769-213659 GCA_013401275.1 Pandion haliaetus | reverse complement strand
GGTTTGCTGGCAGGACTTGTGACCCCGTGGAAGGGACCTACGCTGGAACAGTTCGTGAAGAACTGCAGCCCGTGGGAAGGACTCATGTTGGAGAAGTTTGTGGAGAACTGTCTCCTGTGGGAGGGACCCTACGCTGGAGCAGGGGAAAGAGTGTGAGGAGTCCTCCCCCTGAGGTAGAAGGAGTGGCAGAGACAACGTGTGGTGAACTGACCACAATTCCCATTCTGCGTCCCCCTGCGCCCTTTCGGGGGAGGAGGTAGAGAAAATCAGGAGTGAAGCTGCACCTGGGAAGAAGGGAGGGGTGGGGGGAATGTGTTTTAATATTTGGTTTTAGTTCTCATTATCTTACTCTGATTTGATTGGTAATAAATTAAACTAATTTTCCCAAGTCAAGTCTGTTTTGCCTATGATGGTAATTGGCTGGATGATCTCTCCCTGTCTCTACCTCAACCCACGGGCCTTTTTGTTCTATTTTCTTTCCCCTGTCCAGCTGAGGAGGGGAGTGATAAAGTGGCTTTGGTGGGCACCTGGCGTCCAGCCAGGGTCAACCCACCACTTGGACACATGCAGCAAGCTTGGTCCTAGCCTGGGAGAAACCTAGCATTCCTTCACATTCTGGGTTGTGGAAAGAGTTGTTCAAACCAGGCTCATAGCAACCTTTTAGACGTCGCACTCAGAGTTATGTGAAATATTTTCCCTGCTTTGGTAGTTGGCAAACTTTGTTTTATAAGACAAATGGAATTTATTAATGCAAAGTATTTATCAAGTCTTTGTACTTTTTTTTTCCAAGGGAGTAGGGAGGTTGAGCAGGAGTCTTTCATCTTTGTTGGCTTCTGAATGTTAAAAATGCAGCTGATTTAGAGCAAGAACACAAGCCAGAGTCTCTTTCATTTCCATGCAACCCCTTTTCCTGCAAGTGATGGCAAAGGTACCATCTTCCTGCAGTGATGGCAGGGCACGCTCCTGAAATGTTTTCTCAAAGGCTTAGGTGATCTCCATCCTATAGATGAACAACAGGGGTAAAAGGCAGCACGCAAGGTCCTCTGTGCTTGGCTCTCCACGGAGGGGCAAAACAACATGATATTCTATGCCTCGAGGACCTCTCATCATCCAGGAGGGTGCATGTAAGGTGAGAACACCCCAAAAAAGAAGGGAAGTAGTGGGAAAAGGGAGGACAGTACATTGGCCAAATGAAGTAGCCTGATCCCCATGTACAACCACTCTGATCGCTGATCTCCACCCTTTGGAAATGAAATAACGCAACTGGCAGCTCTACCGCCATGTCTAATGCCTTGGATTCTCCAAGTGAACAATGTGAAATGACTTATCAGTGCTTAAGGTCCATGTTGTAAAAACCATCACTGTCTTAAGCTGCTAATCAATGATTCAGTAATAATAATCCAAACCAAAGCTCTTGGCAATGGTCAGGCTGCTGATGGGCTTAGATCACAAACCAGTTTCTTTAGGCTTCCATACCCATCTGATTGTTTATCACCTTATATCTTTTCCTTTGACTGTTTTCTTCTTTGTTTTCATAGGTACCAGCGTAGTCGTCATCTGAGGTCCATAAGGACTATCACGGCATACACAACATTTTTATCAGAGGTGGACCTACTGTGGAACAAACACCTCTGCTTGCTACAGGAAGTTGCATTTATTTCTTTCTTATTCTTCATGCACAAAGAAGAATACATCTCCAGCTGACTAAAGTTAAAAATTAGTTGTTTAATGCCTATATTATTTATTTGTTCCCCTTCTTTCCTTGCATGACTTGGGTCTAGTATGCATTTAAGGGTTTTTTAAAATGTTCCCTTTACAGATTTGCCTTTTAATCCCAAATCCAACCCATTACAGTAAAAACAGTTTCAAATCCAACAGCTTGAATGGAAACAGACATGATTGATAGAGACCAAGATCCTATCTTCAAGCAGTGAATTTGGCCTCACAGCTGCAATATTGGAGACAATCTTGCTTTGCATCAAAACTTCTCCCTTCAAAGGTGAGGCCCAGTAGTAGGTGGTGACTTGGAAGAACTATACTGAATGAAAAAGGCAAGTGCCCTCTTGGTCCACCACTTCGCATCTCCCATGAAATAATATTTGTTTGGAGGAATCAGGTCCTCTCTCCACACTTTCAAAGAACTGGAGCCGTTCCAGAACTGCCTGAAGGGGAGAGCAAAGCAGCGGCTCACAGGACATTTGTCTCAGGGTGGGCAAGGGCTGAAGAATAAAATGTTCCTCTTACAATATCAGATTTAATCAAAGAAATGGAGAGGGGTCACAGAGCAAATTCCTGAAACCAAACTCATGAGTTATAAACAAATACTCCATGGTGTGAACAGAGGTCCCTTCGGAAAAGCCCACTGAATCAAGGCTGAAAATACTCCATTTTGGTGAGTAAAATGCAAAAAAAGAAGTCATCATTAACAGGACAGCTACCAGGTCCAGGGGGGGCAGTTCTCCGCTCTCCAGATTAATGGGCCCGTTTCACAGGATTGGGCCAAAGTCACAACACTCCAAACAGAGAGAGTGTGAACAAAAAGCACCTTAGTGGAAAAGTGGGGAATCATCACTCGGCTTGGACTACCCTTCCAGTTGTCTCAAGTATGGGCTCTTCTGTGCCAAGGTCTGCCCTTGGCTTTCCAGCCCTCTCCTCATCCCAGGGTGTAATGTGATGAACGCAGGCTCTGTGGCCCCACAACTCAATTTCCTCTGCAGCAGCTTCGCTGCGTCCCCTGCTGAGCTCTTTCCATGAAGAGCAGGTAGGACTCTGAGCACAGGGCAGGGGAATCTAACATCCCAACCCAAACCCAAACACAAACACTTGTTCCCAAGGTGTGTCCATCAGATGACTGAAGGCCAGGAGAGTATGCCGGAGGCAAAGCCTGGGGAATCTTTTACAAAATTTACACTTTAAAAGCACAGCCCAAAGCCTCAGCTGGTGTAACCTAGCAATATAATGCTTGTAATTGCACAAAAATAAGAAACCCAGGCCAGCTCTCCCTCTGCTGCCAGAGGGGCAAAGGGCAGCCATTGCCGTGCACACCACAGCAGAGCTGGTGAGGGCAGCTCCAACCCATTTTGCCTCCCATGAAATCAGGTGGAGGCTTGCTGCCAACAAAGCCCCAGACCTGCAGCCCTGTGGGGCTGACCATGCTCTTCCCCAGCTGCACACCCAGAAGCTTGGACGTTTTCCCACACTGACACTGCTCACTCTCTGGGTCAGGAGATGAGTAAGAGAGCGCAAGAGAAGAAACAAGAGGTGGGCAAAGGCCAAGGGAAAGCCAGCCCTTTGGCTCTTCAAATGCTTATGCAAGATTGCCTCCGGTGAAGCTCAAGGGAGGTTTTGTAGCCTGACATTGATGGATGCCAGAGTCCCAGGAGACGGTTTCTTTTAGGGAGACATTGGGGTTTCAGTGGTGCTGTGCTGGCTTCTCCCCCACTTCTTTTCTTTGGCAGTTTCAGATGCCAGAGCAGCACTGCCCTTTGCCTGGGGCAGAGGGAGAGAAGCAGCCCAGGCCTGAAGCTCTCACGTGTGGGTCTGCAGGTCCCTGCCTGGCTGTAGGCACCAGCTCCAGGGCTGCTTCTACACCAGTATAAGCACTGGGGGGAAACAAAAGGGGAGCATCATTCACTTGTTAATAGGCTACTGAAAGAAAGACATCAAATCTATGATTGCCATGCAAAGGATACAGTCCAACTTGCTAAAAAACAGAGGAAAAAGCAAGACAGGGCAAGGGAGAAGAGGAAATAGATTAGTCTTTCCAGAAGCACCCCAAAATCCACACTTCCAGCTCAACAGAAGCCCCAGGAGGCTGAGCAGGGCAGTGACACCAAACTGTTGAACATCAAACAAGCACTTTTTTTCAGCTCTGGTTAGAAAAATCCTTTCATGCAGAGCTGCCATAGTTCATATGCTCAGAGCAACAGTGTACAGAAAGGAGAAGGGTTGGGGTTTTTTGGGAAGGGAAGTGGAAAAAAAAAAGAGCACAAACCCTGCACTGGGAAAGCCACACCGATGAGCTTGTTAACATTTGAAGAGACTGCTTGGCATGATTCCTTACACAGATTCCTGCCAAGAATTTGCAAGAGGAAAGTATATTTAGCAATCCAAGGCATGCCAAAGCCTTGTCAAGAAAAAAAAAACATTTTGAATATGTGGAATAGCAATTAGACATTTTCTAAGCAGCCATTTTCAAAATGCATCCAGGCATCTAATAAGGGCACCTGAGGCATATCCACAACTCTGCTACACTCCATGCCTCAAAAGGCATCTGCTAAGAACCGAATACTCAGAGGAAGGATATGTTACCAACAGCAACTGCCCACTTCCAGAGCACTGGGGCTGGTTTCAAGCAGGCGATTCTCTGTCACCCTGAGCCACTGGAAATACACAGTCTCATGCCACTGCATATCACTTTGTAGCATCCTTCAAAGAAGGAATCATTTCTCCAAGAAAAGCTGAGCCACGCTGCATAGCTGGGAAGCAAAGAGGTGTTGCCTGCCCACTTTTTTCACAGGAGATGGACCACCAGCTCTGCGATGCTCTGTTTCCCCAAGTGGAGCTGCTGAACATCTAGCTGAGATGAGCAGCAGGTGGAAGCTAGGGCAATATGTAAAATCAGATGGTGACTTGCAGACCATTAAAGTGGTGCTCACATCATACCCCAAATCTGGCTGATTCTCTCATTGTCCAATGGTCTGAGCTGCAAAGCCAGCAATAAACTTCATCACTAAAGCTCCTTTCTTTCTAGTGAGAGACCTAGAAAATTGTCTCAGGACAGTATATATCTGCCCCAGGAAGGTGACTCACATGCATTGGTCACTCTTGTTTCTGAAGTGCTGTTGGGAATCTCCCTGGGGTGCAGCATGGAGGAAGAGGCATGAAGGAGCTCAGGAAGGCAATGGGCAGCCCTTGACTGTGCACAAGGATGAAGGCAGTTGACTAAGACTTGGCAGTAAGGCCAAGACATTTGCTGTTCATGGAAGTTAGAAATCACACTGAGATATGCTCCTTAAAACATGGTGCCTATCACTTATAACTGTCAGCCTGTGTTACAGTCAAATCCCTACGACACAAAACCAAAAGGGAGTACCTGCACATGGGCTGAGTTCACATCACCTTTAAGTCAGGATGCACAGAAGGGACAACCAATGCCTGTGGCTGAGATTTCTCATCCCCATGAGCCCTAAGCCCCAACAATCTTTAATGTGTGGCATAACACAAGCACAAATGGTGCCCCCAAGGCTTATTACCATGGTCCCCTGCAGACCAAACAGACTGTCAGCGAGCAGGAGGGAGCAGGAAGTGCAAATGGGGTAAAGCCAAAGCAATTCTTTTCTATTGGAAATGGGTAAATGCTTAACAGAGAAATCAGAAAGAGGATAGTTGCCCTGAGCTCTTTCAGTTTTTGGTTTCCAAGTTCCTTTGGGCTCCTGAAACACCTTTAGGCACCTGAAATGCCACTTTGATTACAACCACCATCCCCTTGGGTTATATCCTCGATCCTGAAAAATTGCATGGGACTGACAGGTTGCTGTGAGAAAGAGGTCCCCTTCTTACCTGCTCTTCAAAAGTAACCAAGATCAACCAACCTACTCAGCCACATCTGCAGAACATTCAGTCAAAGTCTCCTTTTCCATCGAACCTTCCTCTGATTCCCATAGCTGTAGCAATCCAGATGGGTCAGACACTGCCATAAGCTCACACCCTCCAAGACAGGTGCTAGCACTTTGCTCTCTGCTTCTACAGCACCTAAGACAACTCTCTCTGAGTTCCTGACTAAGGTTCAATAACAAGTATACTGAAAGCAGTAATATTGCT
Organism: Pandion haliaetus; assembly: GCA_013401275.1. Lineage (NCBI taxonomy): Eukaryota > Metazoa > Chordata > Aves > Accipitriformes > Pandionidae > Pandion > Pandion haliaetus. Next base: position 207,836 of record VYZV01029363.1, on the reverse strand, counting down.
AAGAATTCCTGTTTTCACCCTAGATTCCCAGACAAAACAAAAAATTTTGAGGATCTCCTGGCCAAATCACATAGTTGGTGATACAACAAATTCTCCTCAGATAGATACAGGATTTGGACAGAGCAATGACACAAATTCAGCTCTGTTAGAGGTGACAAGTGACCACAAAACCCCATCTCCAAGCTCCCCATTCCTATTTCTACCTCCTGATCACTTTTGGCACAGCCCCTTGTTTCAGTCTAAAATCACTGTTACGGTTTATTATGTTTTAGGTTTGTTTGGGNGGGGAGAAGTAAGAAACGCTGAGCTAAGAAGCTATAGTAGGCGTACAGGTGAGCAGAGCCTTTCTCCTGGATGGGCAGGAAAGCCGAGAAGATGCAGGCAGGCAGGCAGCGCCAGGCTTGCAACACTGAGCAGCAGAGCGGCAGCGTCGCCCGCTGGCCGCTCGCAGCATTGCCGGCTGGCAGTGCTCTGACCACAGCACCCTTCCCCTCTCCCGCCCCCTCCACCGCCCCCCCTGCTCTCGCTTTGGGGAAACGCGCGGAACTGGCAGCCCTGGAGGTTCACCGGCACAAAACGCCTCTGCTCAGGAGCAGACCAGGGTACCGCGGCACTCTTGGGAGAACACAAGCAGCCCAGGAGCTTTGCGGGCACAGCCCATGCAGGGATGCAGGTAGGACCACAGAGTCCAGATCAAAAAAAAATCATCTCACAACCTTATCTTCTCTTCCTATTTCCACCATGCCCAGCTTCCGCCCTTTGCAAATATTAATCCCGAAGGTAACTAATAACTTCCTCAGCAGGAATAGAAGTCAACTTAGATAAGATACCTGTGCAATCACTCTGGGATATTGACGTAACAAAATATATCCTCTGCACCTGTTAATGAATGGCTACTTCATAGCAGTTGAGTGGGCTTTAATCCATAGCCTGTACTTTAATTATGACCTCTGCATTAATGAAGAAAGCACAGACATGTGCAGAGTCATAACTCAGCACCCAGAACTGGGAGGGGAGGGGAGGGGGACCTGGAAATGTCATCCAAGCACACTGAGTCAAGAATAAAAGCAATATGCAGAAAAACGCTATCCTGCTTGTAAAGGCAGCCAGAGTCGGTAACACACACCTCCACACAGCAGCTGTCACAGCCAGCTACAAGCCTTCAAGACAGCAGGTAAAGCCCAATTTGCCGGGAGCACGCTCACCAGCTTGCCACTTACATCTGGTTTTAGCAGCTCAACAACTCCAGAAGAGAGAAGGACATGTTTAACCAGGGGACACCTGCAGCTGTTCCAAGTACTTTTCTCCGGTGCATCACTGAGGCATAGCAGTGACTTTCCTGTGGCAGATGAGCCACATCCACCGCCCCTGCATCACCACGGATCTCTGTGAAGCTTTGCTCCAGCAGGAATGCCTCATGCAGGTGGTGTGGAGTTTTGGACCTCTTCTGCAGCTTCACCAAAAACAGCATTTCCCCCTCGCATCCTCAAGCCCACTACCCAGGAAACTGGGCTGCCGTTTCCAAGCTGTCAGGGCTCCCGTGCCACAGCTGGCTGCATGGTGCCTCCTTGTAGAAATGTGGACCACCACAGAGCAACTCAAGCCCCTCAGAGCCCCTTCTAGAGGCAGAGCTGTACAGCCACATCACCAGAGGAACCTCCCCACCAAGCACATTAAGTGTTTTACCAACAAAGGCTTTTGCACAATGAAGTAGCAAGCAAAGTAATCAGTGCTCATGTGGTTTCATCACAATTTCCCAATAAAAGGGCTCACATGAAGAAAGTTTTAGCGTCATGGAAGTTGTCTTTATTTTGATGCAGTTTAAGAAATGTTGTCATTGTTCATAAACCTTCTCAAAAGTCCTCTCCCAAGGGGATGCACTGATGCGTGGCCAATACCTCCTAAGCTCACTCATCTCCATGTGAGCTGGCAACTGGAGTAGCTCCCCCCATCTGGTTCACTCCTTTTCCTGCAGGTTCAAGCAGGACACAGAGCTGTTTCTGGACATCTGGTCTATACCAGCTCCACAACCCTTCCTTCTTGCTGAGGTTTCCCTAAAGGATGGCTCAGTTACCTGCAAAGCAGCTCCTGGACCACAGCACTTCATAAACCTACGTAGGAAGTTAAGCCAAAGTCAGGGGCAGTGCCCCTTAATAGACTCAGATGCAAGTCAGTGGCTGTTTTTAGGCAGCAGAGGTATCCTCACAGTAGCATAAGCCATCCTCATGCACCATTCACCCTATCTTCAGTGGGAGCAGCAGCCAGCAAGAGAAAAGCTGGTTCCTTGAGCTGTTCCAGCCATCCACACACGCATACACAAGATATCTCCAAGGGAGCAGAAACATCTTAACTGAAAAGAAAGTTCAAGGCAGCTTGGAGATGGCATCCCAAGAAGCCATGCTGGTTAGCATGAACCAGGACCAGCAACAGCAGTGCCCAGGACGAGGCTGGGAGGTCTCACAAGTACCCAGAGAAAGCTGCTCTGGGCATGTCATATAAGAAACACACAGTAAAAATGAGACAGAGTTGAGCTAAGAGTTTCTTGAACCCACAGGTTTCCTTTGTAACCCTGCTATAACAGAAGACACATGTGCAGAAGGTCATGATGGTGTTCAACTACATACCAAAAATGAGCCATTGCTTCTAAGGAGAGTTACCCACTGCCACCCCCACTTCAAGCCTGTCACACAACTCGGTCACCCTGCGCTACAGGCAGAACAAGGTGTGTCAATGAAGAAATGTGCAGTGATCTATCTCCCAGAAAGCAGATTGTCTGAGTCCCAGGGAATGAGCCTCATCACCGTTGGGAGGTGACATGAAGGATATGTAGGTTGGTATGAATGACACTGGATACCTGAACACATGAATTTACTTTAGTACGGGAAGTTTAGAGCACTGAATTAAAAAAAAGTTTAGGAAACAAGTTCAGTGACACTGCAGTCAACATTCTGAGCCACAGACTTTTTGCAGCTTGGGAAAAGGTTCCTACTTAGGTCCAGTTCTGAATCTGTCTTTCAAAGATGTCAGGCTTTTTAATGACATTATTGCCATAGCTCATCACCACCCAAGTCCATTTAAAGCTTAAGTTGGAGCAGGAGGAAGCAACCACTATGCTACCTGCTTACTATTTTTCCTCCAGCAGCTATCAAGGGTATTAACAAGACTCATGTTTTCTGACCTGTATTGTTAAGGACAGGAGATGTGCTGCAGTCACCAAAAAAAACAAACAAGAACAAACTTCAAACCAAATCGAAACTCACCTGACAAACAGACCATAAAAAGTGTTCCAGCATCTTGACAGTCTAAAGGCGTGATTTGGAGGCAATTATTAACTCAAACAGCAGCTTTTCCTCCAAGACTGAATGCCCCAGGAGTTAGCTCAACGTGAAAATTTATTGTTGCAACTCAGTATGGATTAGGCAACTTGAACATACAGACATGGGAGCCTGCTATCAGACCAGACCTAGGAAGAGTAAGGCATAGAGTATGTTCAGGTGGGCTAACCTCGAGATCTGCAGACAACAGAACACACTATGGGCTGTAGTAAGCAATTGTCTGCTGCTGGCACTGGAAAATTAGCAGCACCAGCCAGCAACAGAAGATGATAGCTGCTCCTTTACCGTTCCAGTCTCTGCCCCCAAGCCAGTCATGAAGCTCTTTCTCTCTCCATCTTGCAGCACATGCCCTATTCCCCTGAGCCCTCCTCAAAGGCAAATGGGAAGAGGCAGAGTGATGTTTTCCATGTTCTCTCCTCCCTTACATCTGTCCATTCCTCCACCCACAGAGCTCTATGCTATTCCTCAAGGTGCAGACATGGAAAGCATATCAAGATGAGCCAGGCTTCTTCAAGCTATTTAAGCTTTCCTCAGATTCACCTCAGCACATTCAAGCAACAAAGTACAAAATTAACTGAAAAGTTGTTTTCAATGGCTTCACCCTTAGCAAGAGCCACTCAACTACAGTGTAATACTACTGTCTCCATAGTTACACCAATAAATACAGTACAGTGTATTGGGTTTGCATGGCAAGGTTTCGGCAGCAGGGGGGCTACAAGGGGTGGCTTCTGTAAGAAGCTCCTAGAAGCTTCCCCCATGTCCAATAGAGCCAGTGCCAGCCAGCTCCAAGATGCACCCACTGCTGGCCAAGGCCAAGGCCATCAGCAACAGTGGCAGCGCCTCTGGGATAACAAATTTAAGAAGGGAGGGAAAAACCAGCTGCGCAACAGCAACTGCAGCCAGAGTGAGAACATGTAAGAGAAACAACCCTGCAGACACCAAGGTCAGTCAAGAAGGAGGCGGAGGAGGTGCTCCAGGCACCAGAGCAGATTCCCCTGCAGCCCACGGGGAAGACCATGGTGAGGCAGGCTGTCTCCCTGCAGCCCATGGAGGTCCACGGTGGAGCAGATATCCACCTGCAGCCTGTGGAGGACCCAACGCCGGAGCAGGTGGATGCCCAAAGCAGGCTGTGGCCCTGTGGGAAGCTTGTGCTGGAGCAGGCTCCTGGCAGGACCTGCAGACCCACAGAGAGACGAGCCCACGCTGGAGCAGGTTTGCTGGCAGGACTTGTGACCCCGTGGAAGGGACCTACGCTGGAACAGTTCGTGAAGAACTACAGCCCGCAGAAAGGACTCACATTGGAGAAGTTCACAAAGAACACCTCCTGTGGGAGGGACCCCACGCTGGAGCAGGGGAAGAGTATGAGGAGTCCTCCCCCTGAGGTAGAAGGAGTGGCAGAGACGACGTGTGATGAACTGATCACAATCCCCATTCCATGTCCCCCTGCACCGCTTAGGGCAAGGAGGTAGAGAAAACTGGGAGTGAAGTTGTGCCCAGGAAGAAGGGAGGGGTGGGGGGAAGGTGTTTTAATATTTGGTTTTATTTCTCATTACCCTACTCTGATTTGATTGGCTATAAATTAAGTTAATTTTCCCCAAGTTGAGTCCGTTTTGCCCGTGATGCTAATTCCTGAGTGATCTCTCCCTGTCCTTATCTCAACCCACAAACCTTTTGTTCTGTTTTCTCTCTCCTGTCCAGCTGAGGAGGGGGAGTGACAAGAGCAGCTTTGGTGGGCACCCGGCATCCAGCCAGGGTCAACCCACCACAGACAGCAAGACAAGCAGGACTTTCTGCAGAAAGAGGAACATGATTCCACTCCATTATCACCTTTTTATTTTTAAAAGGACAGATCTTGACAGTGGAAAAAAAGGAGGTTTCACAAGGAGAACAGGAAGTAACTTCTACTGGTCTTTCAATTCCTTCAGTCTTCTGATCGCAGATTTGACTGTCACTGCAGAGGTGGTACTGGAAGAAGAAGCAGAGTTATTTGCCCATGGCAGTAGAACAACCCATGCCAGTGTTATTTTTTTTTTGAGAAACTACTAATCATTTCAAATAGTCATCGTCTGGATTGCACTGCCAACAGCGGACTAATTCCACTTTGGTTTTCATGACAACAAAGTGTAGGCCTTTGTCTACAGAAGCACACACAACTTCACAAGTTACATCTCAACCCAAATTATCCAGTCACGCATCGACTACATGCACAAGCGTGTGGGCTCAGATTCCTAACGACTCTTACGTATGGGGCAACAGAGTCTTCTACCAGAATTGGGGGGGGAAGGAGAGCAAAGAAAGGGAGTAAGCAAGGGCACCATCACAATAACTATTACAATGATTCAATCCTTTTAAACCAAAAGCAAACCATGCATATCATTTATTTTGGAGTAAACCTGGTTTTGCCTGTGGTATTTGTGTCTCTGAACTGAAAAGGCTGGGGTAGTAACCACAAAAACAGGCTGGTTAGACTTTGAAAGAAGAGGTAAGAATTCCCTTACATAATTAAGGTTTTAATACAGTCAACAGAATCAAGGAAGAAAAAATAATCCCCAGGTCAGAGGCACAACTTACTAGAAGCTGTTGAAGCTCTTTTTAGAACAGGTCAGAGGGACATCTGTCAGGTGTCATCCATGCAGATGATTCCACCCTGAGATGGCCGGATGAACCAGCCCTTCGCTCTGCTCCTTTTCTTCCAACATCACCAAAAAACTGGCCCAAGCGTAATACTTTGTACAAGCAACAACTGTAGTCACATCTCCAATAAGAAATGCTACTAGAGCCAAGCCACAAAAGAGACTACCTAAATAAAATTATTTGTTTCAGAATTTCTTTATTTGAAGTTTGGAAGAATATGCAGAGCTTACATTTTTGAAGAGTAAAACAATTGCTTTGGTAAATCCCAGAGAGAAAGACATTGTGGAGAGACCCACCAAAACCAGCAGCAGTAATATGATGGATAAATGCAATATTCTCAGAAGCAGCACAACAGATACTGGAAAGAATAGCAATCAAATCCAATTTGATCCAGTCCAATCAAATTTTAACAATGCAGGCAAAAAAACCCCCACATAACACTAATTCAAGACAGATAGATCTATTCTAACGGTTAGTAGATTAAAATAAAAAATAAAAAAATAGAAAGCTATATTATGCCTCAGCTATATGAGAATAAATGCTGATAGAAGCTTCTTCATTTCCTTACTTGTAAGTCCAGGCACCACCAGCAACTGTCTTCATGCAGGATCCACAGTGCCAGATACCCACAGCCTTCCTCTTCATTTTGGTCTGTAATAAAAGGAAAAAAAAAAANCAACAAACTTCAGGTGAGGTCTTCAGCATCACACCACAGCATTACCTATAAGCCTACTTAAGACAGGCAAGGATCAGGGAATGTTTTTATTCAGATTCTTCAGAACAGGGAAAGTCCTTCTGAAACACTTTTCCATTCAGGTATGAAGTGGGTCATTTCTAAGTGCATCATCAAAAAGTCAACTCTTTATGAAGGAGAAAAATAGTAAGGAGTTACATTGGTCAGTTACTGATATTCTCACCTGGTCTGAAGACCAACGTAACACTGCTTTTATGAGCGCTCCCTGGACATCCAATGACTGCTCTAAACTGGACTCCCTCTGGACAGCATCTAAAGAGTGAGTGGTGGGTACCAAACTCCTTTCACCCAGGCAAGTCTCCATCACCTTACAAAGACGACAGTGGGTTCACCTAGACCTACACTGGATTTAGGCAGCTCTGCAAATGGGGTTATGAACATTCTCACTTCACGTGAGAAAGACACTGAATATAAGAAAAGACAGAAGTCTTTTTAAATTTCCAGACACTTAAAGACAGCTACTTTACAGATATCAATAAAAATTATATGGGCAAAGCACAAGCTGATGGGCCTCTCAAATGGTCAAAAACCAGATTTAAGAGTGAATTTTGATTAGGTACATGAGCAAATAAGATTAATTCTTATCAGAAATTCTTCCCCAGCCAGAGTTATACAGCACAAAAATATAAGTAAGCAACCGAAATCAAAAGTTTTAAGTGGGAAAAGCAAGCTCTCTTCCTCCTCCAAGTAAGCTGTAAAGTTACTGAAGAAAAAAAAAAAAAGCCCAAGTCATGCCTTAATTATCAGGATAGCAAGCATTTTGTTTTAATTCTGTCAGGTCTTTTTATTAGATAACTAAAACGTATAGTATGGCAACATTTCTCACCATTTTTTGTAATGAAATATAATTTTTATGTTTAACTATCACTAAGCATGCATGTAAAATGTCTACTCACTGCTTTATTTTATAAAGGACTCTGATAGTAGCCTAAAGCTCACAATGAACTAACCACTGTCTCAAAACTAGTCGAGTTCTCTCTTCAGTAGGACTGAAGCATCAAACTGCATTTCTAGCATCAGCAACAAAGTTATTTTTAAAGACTGTTTTAGGGAGGGAGGTCTCTCACCTTGCCACAGAAGGAGCAGGTGTACTTAGCGTGCTGGCTAATTTCAATCTTCTTCACCATTTTCCTAAGGGACGCGCCGTAACGGGTACCATATTTACCCACAATCCCAACCTTCTTGGTGCGCTTAGCCTGTTGGGAGGCAAACCAGAATAAGCTTCAGCTTTACTGAGATCGCCGTCTCGGCTGCTCCCCTCTCCTGACACGACAACCAAGCGCTCAGCACTCAAAAGCGACGCCGCCGCCGACCAGCGCCTGTCCCTGACGTCGTAAAGAGTATTAAGTTACGAAACGGCGAGAGGCTCACACTGCCGCAGCCTCCCAGCTTCTGCTGGGGCTCTGGGGGCAGAGGGCCGCAGCCCGGCAGCCAAGCACTAGCAAAGCCACGTCCTTCCTCCGGGCCAGGCCCCCCCTCACACCAAACGCCGCAGCCGGCAGAGCCGCCCCCCAGGCACCGCCACCCCCTTACCGCGCAGTCCGCTGTGAGCCCCGGCCCGGCCTCCTCCTGCGACGCCTACTCGGTCTTCCCGCGGCTCCCCACCACCCCCCGGCCCACTACTCCCCTCACTCGGGCCATCTCCCACAGGCCACCCAGGCGGCAGCGAGCCTCTCGCAGCCCAGNCTCCCCGCCGTGCCCCGCGGCCCCAGCCCGGCGGCCCCGGGGCGGATGGCGGCGGATGGGCCGCAGCGCTTCAGCCGCACTCACCATCTTGCCGCCCGGCACCGGCACTGAGAGGAAGCCACGGCTGCGCAGGCGCAGTATGAGCCGTCGCCGCCGGAAGCGAAGGGGAGAGGCGACAGAGCGTGGAGCGGACGGGACGCGGAGTGGGTCTCTCTGCACCGTGGTGGGCCGTGGCTCTATGGTCGCGCTCCGTATTCTGTACATTTATCCCATGACGATTGGGTCATCTAAAGCCTAAAGCACACAAACCGGAACGCAGTTGTAGCTTGATGTGGGAGGATGCATCGCCTAGAAAACACCCTGTAGCGATGTGAAACCCAAGCGGTACGTCAGCCTCAGCAGCGCCGACGGGAGATGCAGTGTGAGAGCTCAGATTCCTGGATTTCCACCCAAGGAAGTCGCACCAGGAAAGGAGATGGAGCAGTTACATTCACTCAGCTCCTTTTTAAAGACAATAAGTAGTAGATATATGTCAGAATTAAAAAAGGAACAGCAAACCAGACTGGAGCTGCAGAAGGGGTAAAAAAATACATATATATATACACACACACACATATCTATCTATCTATCCATCTATATATAGTTCAGCCTCATTCATTTAATCTTAAAATATACCAGCCCAGAGGTTTCAAGATAACCCGCCTCTCCTTGGGGTCATCCAGCATTGAAAGAACCAGCCATAAAAGCCTCCATGTGCCACCACCGAGGTGGACTCCTGGCACCCAGACGATGCCCCAGATGCCCGGGGCACCCGAGCCGCCTCCACCACCAAAGCGTGGGGCTGGGACACAGCCAGGCTCCTGCACCGCTCGGACCCGGCCTGGGCAAGCAAAGCATGCACCGATGCCGCCGAGCTGCAATGCTCGTAATGGGATTAAAAACCCATTAACCTCCATTAAGAAATGTAATCCAGTTTGCCAGAGAGTTTTAATGCACAGAGGCGGCTGCACCTCACCCTCTCCCGTCTGAAGGGAGCCGGGGCTGCCCAGCCCACCGGGTTGATTGTGCAGGTGCTTTTCCTCCTGTAACAGCCCCATACCCACCACAGCTGCCTTGACCCATGACAGCCCTCTTCTTCATTTCATAGAATTGTAGAATCATTTAGGTTGGAAAAGACCTTTAAGATCATCGAGTCCAACCATCAACCATGCCCACTAAACCATGTCCTGAATGCCCTGTCTACATGCTTTTTTAATACCTCCAGGGATGATTTGTAGACTGTTTAATTAATAAGGAATTAATGACTAGAGCATACCCTGCCACTATGGCAGCCTTCCCCTGGCTGGGGTCTGTACTTTTAGAGATGCTCATGGACAGACGCCACGTCCCCTCTTGGCTCTTGCTCTGAGGGTTTGAACACTCACAATTTAATTCCGTGTCATGCCATGCTCCCTGCTCCCCAGTCAGCCCTGGAAGCTCTCCTCCCAGGGGCTGGTGGCCCAGAGCCCTGTTCCAGATGAGGGCTCAGCAGGGCTTTAGGCAATGGTATTTATATCTCCCTCTGTTGAGTCCAAATCTCATTTGATAGCTCCTGGGAATATATTTGCCCTTTTCAGATCCTCATCACAACGATGACTCACAGGACACATCTTTATATA
>VYZV01029363.1:168459-197729 GCA_013401275.1 Pandion haliaetus | reverse complement strand
AAAAAAATTCCCTTGGCTGCCTTGTGACTATTCGGTTAAAAAAAAAAAAAAAAATTGTCAGCCAACACATCCAGGACAGAGTATCTACTGCTATTCTCCAGTCTGTATCTACAGAGTTTAAGTTCGCTCTGACAGTAAAGCATGTGGTCATATTCGTCATCTACCAGTATTACAGACAGTTCTGCCAAAAATCAAACCCAACCCCTTCAGATGACAGCCATTCCCAGGACCGCCAAAATAAACATACATTTCCAAGTGACTGAGAAGACAGATGGATGCAGACAGGCCAGCAGAGCTCCAAAAGCCTTGCCTCAACAGTCCACCAGCTTGAACTCTTCTGCATGTCCCAGGCTGGCCAGCTTCATGTGCTGAAGACCTAGTTTGAACTGCTCTGTTTTATTGTTCGGGTATTTTTCCCTGTTTTTCCTGGTTTGGCATCCTTCCTGAAAACATGCCTTTCTCTAACATGGGTGACAGCACAGACACAGGTGTACAAGCAGGCATCCAGTCACAGTAAGATGCTCTGAGATCCAGTAAGATGGGACCTTCCCTTTAATGGGCTTTAGATAATGCCAAAAAGTTACAACTATGCCATCTTCAATGGGCGGATGTAAGAGTCCCCAAGAGCACTGCATGTTCCTCAGCCCGCCTGAGGGTCTCACTGGCAACATGCGTGCTACCTTGTACAAATTCTCATCAGCAAGCCTTGGAGATCTTGTCTGAGCCTGCTGGCAGCTTCCCAGCCACCACCTTATCATGTTAATGCCAGACTAATAGTGTAATTGGGCTAAGGCCTCCACAGTCTTTCCAATCCCTTGATGTAATGACTAAAAGCACTTTCCTGCAAGATTCCTCTCCTCCCCTTTTCATCTAGTAAGGATAAAGTGAACCTCAAGTGTACTTGAAGAGCCTTTGTAATTCTGCAGCAAACCAGTGAGATTTTATAGGTCCAAACAAAGAAAGAATACACCTAGCATTCCTCTAACAGGGCTGGGATTTATCAATATATGGATAAGATAAATTGAGTTTATGAGAAGCAGAATTCTCCAAGTGTACTTTCAGAAAAATACTGTTTTGAAGTAGCTATAGCTTTACAAGGAAGAAGAGAATTACTCCCATAGGAGACCACAATATGGGTATACAAATAATGTCTGCCATATTTTTTTCAGTAGGCAGACAGCAACATTTCTCACCCCTTATTCAGAACAACCCTCTCTGCAAGTAGAAAGATCACATGTCCTAGAAACAGATGAAACACTCTGTGTTCAAGAAAAAAAGACTTTTAAAAATGTTGAAAAGTGTGTATTTATCTCCTGGCCACCTGTTGGAGCAAGAGAAACATTTAGCGCTCAGTCTTAAATTCAGAGACAAAGCATTTCCTCCGGCTGGCCGGTCACACGATCCTCGGTCCTACTCCTCTTCACTTGCACACACACCAAAGCACCTTCTGCAATCATGAATGAAAAGCAAGTCTCCACCCAGCACAATTGCATACACAGCCTGTAGGCCATTTCCAAGACGACACTTGCTGAAAATGGGATAATCAAACCCTTCGATGCAGGAAGAAATATCCCAGTTATTATCAGGTTGATCCTGTAACACACGCTTCTTCCTCCTCGAAGAAAGGTCTTTTTTTGTCAGTGCCTGCACACAGGCACCTGCACACCATGTTAGCTCCTGGCCTCCAGAAGCTAAATGTAAGCTTTCAGTTTGCTTTTTCCCCCCACCCTCTCTACAGATTATGGGTGTAAAACATAGCTAAGTGGTACCCCTGTGAAATTATATCTTCTCCTGTACTACCTGGTCACATTTGCTTAACACCAGCCTATTTCCAAGTATATTTTAGTACTAAGACTGGAAGCATGAAAGACAATAATTTGGGATCACGCTACACCGCACTGGCAATAATACACAAAAAAATTAAAGATGACCACGAAAAGATGGCTGAAAAGACCAGCTGTGATAAAGGCAGCCATTTGCCTTTACATCAAGCCCACATCAACAGTGACCTATAGAGTTTTTGCAGAGGCATCACCACCATGAAGTGGAATCAGGCCATGCCCAAGGGAAAGCAACTGTGTCACAAACTCCTGAAAGGAACCAAAGAGCAGGTTTGCTCAGGCAGCACCAAGGCTGGGAGTTCAGGTCTCCCAGTTCACAGGGCGGACAGCATGACAGAGACTATCACAAATTGAAAACAGGCATTTTAATCACTGCATCAAGCAACAGTGCTGCTTTAGGCATTCTCAGGGTAACCTGCACAGAGCTGTAATGGGAGCAAGTAGGGTACCGGCCTAAATACCTTATGAAAGTAGCTGTTGATTCATCTATAAGCCAAGTATCATCTTTCAAACTTTTGAAAGTTGATGCATTTCAGAAAGCACAAGAGGAAGCACCCCCAAAAAGACCTATCATTCAGCCACTGTAAATATTAAAAAAAACCACTAGTATTTCCACTGCATCACATATTTCTCAAGCTGCAGGTCCAAATGGGAGATGAAACTCTAAAATAGAAAAAATACCAAAAGCTTGGGAACCACGACTTAAAACAACTTTTATTTAAACAGCTCAGTCCAGAATCGGTTTCTTACAAAACAAGAGCAGAAGTCCACACGTCCCCTTCTCCTCATTCAACTGTGGAAATCAGTCTTGAGACTTGAACAAAACACACATGCCCCCTTCCTGAGCAGACAGGCTTAATCCCAGCACAAGCTTCAGCCTCCACTGACACAAGAAGCACACACCCTGGAGCAGGTCAGAAGATTTAGCAGATGAGGCCAGAGATCAGTGTGCTCAGGCAGACACGTGCCTAACAGGCAATACAGACCTCCTGGCAGACAGTTATACTTCTTAGTTTCAAGGTACTGACTGCTCTACACAAACAAAAGTGTGGGGCTCTTTCTCCTCTCCCCCACCTCCACAAAACCTCAAGATCTGCCTGGATCTTTTCTCCTCACTGCCAAACTGAATACCAGAGCACCAGTTTGTGAGTGACCCAAGTAAAGGCCAAATTTTGCCAGTAAACCAACTCCTATAAATCCAGAATAAAATTCTTGGAAAACTGATTGTTAAAAGCACTCTGCAGCTGCTGAAAAGTTAGTTTTCACAACAGTTCTACCTTGTGGACAGACAACCATTATCTGCTTTTTAAACAGAACAGCTGTGGAGGCCGACATGCTGAAACAAAGCAGCATTCTACTTGCCCATGGCCATTCAGTCATCAGTGAAACCAGGACTGCAAAATATGCAGGCTGCCAGAGTTGTGCTGCTCACCTGTCACACTGTCTTCTCATCCTTTGAGATGAAATGCACTAGAGATACAGAAAACAAAGTTTTTTATTTTTGAAAGCTCAAAAAATAACACTTGATTGCTTTTGTTTTCTCATTTTAATAAAAGAAATATCTCTTAGCCACCATCTCTCTTGCTGTCACCATTACACTTTAAAAAACTCCTCAATACGCCGCTTTTTGGGGGGACTCACTGAACATGTCTCTCCTTCTGTAACTTGCAAGGCACTGCCAGAGTCAAACTCGCAGCAAGCCTCAGCTGCCTCCAAAAGCAACAGTTCATCAGTGTCATCTCTGCTCTGAGAGAAGGTCCTCTGGAAAAGGTCATAGATGGTCTTCTGCTTTGGATCTGGCTGAGAAATTAGAACAGACAGAATCTGCATACACATTGTCATATAAAAAAAAGTGAGCAACAATCAGCAGGCACTCTCCCTAAGACAGTGAACGTGTGTATATATATATCATACACACATATATCTCAGACACATATATGTGCTATAGAGGCTATCATGTCTCCTCACATGCAGCAGGTTTCGGAACTCCTTGGAGAGTCCAAGTCAAAGCATGGATCCTGGGAGGAGTTGGAGAATCTGGTCCATGGTATTAAAGGCAGAACAGGTGTAAGGTCAGCCTGCCAACCACCTACCAATCTAGAAGTACACAAGCCAAAGCCCATTCAGCCTCTCCCAGGGACCATAGATATTCTTCCAGGTCAATTACCTTAGGGCAGTAATTAGTGGATTCAGCTGTTTTAGAGAAATTGGTTTCTGAAAGACCAGCTTCCCCCAGCACTTTGATTTTCTCTTGAATCATTGGCCTAGGAGAGATAAACAGATATTACTGAAAGGAAGAAAATACCATGCAAGGACACTGTGTCATTTACTATGTGTAGGTGAAAAAAAGATATAACGGGGGTATAAAGATGGCTTCTCTACCAAAGCCTGTTAGGTCCTTAACCTGACCTGCTCTTATTTATTATGACTGTATGCTGCCCTGGGATATCAATCAATCCAATGTAAATAAGGATCAATCTGTATTGGGTCTGTGTGACAAGGTTTCAGTAGCAGGGGGGCTACAAAGGATGGCTTCTGTAAGAAGCTCCTAGAAGCTTCCCCCATGTCCAATAGAGCCAGTGCCAGCCGGCTCCAAGATGGACCCACTGCTGGCCAAGGCCGAGGCCATCAGCAACAGTGGCAGCGCCTCTGGGATAACAAATTTAAGAAGGGGGGGAAAAACCAGCTGCGCAACAGCAACTGCAGCCAGAGTGAGAACATGTAAGAGAAACAACCCTGCAGACACCAAGGTCAGACAAGAAGGAGGTGGAGGAGGTGCTCCAGACACCAGAGCAGAGATTCCCCTGCAGCCCACGGGGAAGACCATGGTGAGGCAGGCTGTCTCCCTGCAGCCCATGGAGGTCCACAGTGGAGCAGATATCCACCTGCAGCCTGTGGAGGACCCCACACCACAGCAGGTGGATGCCTGAAAGAGGCTGTGACCCTGTGGGAAGCTTGTGCTGGAGCAGGCTCCTGGCAGGACCTGTGGACCCGTGGAGATTGGAGCCCATGCTGGAGCTGGTTTGCTGGCAGGACTTGTGACCCCGTGGAAGGGACCTACGCTGGAACAGTTCGTGAAGAACTGCAGCCCGTGGGAAGGACTCATGTTGGAGAAGTTTGTGGAGAACCGTCTCCTGTGGGAGGGAACCCCTGCTGGAACAGGGGAAAAATGTGGAGTCCTCCCCCTGAGGAGGAAGGAGCAGCAGAAACAATGTGTAATGAACTACTCCACTCTCGTGAGACCCCACCTGGAGTACTGCATTCAGCTCTAGGGCCCCTGACATAAGAAGGACATGGACCTATTGGACCAAGTCCAGACAAGGGCCACAAAGATGATCAGAGGGCTGGAGCACCCCTCCTATGAAGACAGGCTGAGAGAGTTGGGGTTGTTCAGCCTGGACAAGAGAAGGCTCTGGGAAGACCTTATAGCAGCCTTCCAGTACCTAAAGGGGGCCTACAAGAAAGCTTGAGAGGGACCTTTTACAAGGGCATGTAGTGAAAGGACAAGGGGTAATGGCTTTAAAATGAAAGAGGGTAGATTTAGATTAGATGTAAGGAAGTTCTTCACTGTTAGGGTGGTGAGGCAGTGGAAGAGGTCTCCCAGAGAAGTTATGAATGCCTCATCCCTGGAAGTATTCAAGATCAGGCTGGATGGGTCTTTGAGCAACCTGGTCTGGTAGAAGATGTCCCTGCCCATGGCAGGGGGGTTGGAACTAGATGATCTTGAAGGTCGCCTCCAACCCAAACCATTCTATGATTCTATGAACTGACCACAACCCCCATTCCCTGTCCCCACCCTGTGCCACTCAGGGGGAAGAGACAGAGAAAATTGGGAGTAAAGTTAAGCCCAGGGAACAGGAAGGAGCTGGGGGAACAGGTTTTAAGATTTGGTTTTACTTCTCGTTATCCTACTCTGATTTGATTAGTAATAAATTAAACTAATTTCCCCAAATTGAGTCTGGTTTGCCTGTGATGGTAATCACTGAGTGATCTCTCCCTGTCCTTACCTCGACCCACAAGCCTTTTGTTCTATTTTCTCTCCCCTGTCCAGTTGAAGAGGGGGATGTAATAGAGCAGTTTTGGTGGGCACCTGGCATCCAGCCAGGGTCAACCCACCACATAATCCAATTTAAGTAAGCAACAAGAAGAGGATTTCAGGCTATAAATATTTGGAGAACACACATATCCAACAGGGAAACTAGTTGACTGAGGCAACACCAAAAGTATGAAGTCAGAACAAGAAGATGCAGCTAAAGGGAGTCCCAATAGCCTGTGTGTTCAGTCTCCAAGGTAAGCAATGGTAATCCCCATCCACAGACACATCAGCATTTCTAGGGTATCTCCCGATATATGGCAGGAAGAAGAATCTACCGCTGGCTCAAGAGGCCAAGAGGTCCCAACCACACCTGCAGACTGGATACTTTGCAAGAAGCAAAGGCCACAGCAGAATTAATGCATTTACCAAATAGCCTTGTTGTCTCATTCTTTTTCTTGCACTGTCCTCCTTTGAAGAGCCATATTTCCTTCCCATTAAGCATTAATGACTGCATGGACAGCATTTCACAAATAAAGGCAGAATTACTGTCATTAACTTTCCATGAAATGTGGGCAATGCATCAGTTTCCAGATCCCCGCATTGTAGGGTTATAATTATTTGCCATCATGATATTCTGGGAACTGCACAAGTTCACTTAGTTCATTCATTCCTTTAAACAAGGTAATAAAGACGCAATTTTGGACCAGCTGGTGGATAATGTCTTTTCATCATTTGCAGGTCAGTTCCCTTGCAGCCCTAAGTATTCCTCAGATCCTCCCTTTCCCCAGGATGTCAGATTCCCCAGCCCTAAGGACCAGTGTCCACCCATAGCTCTCACTGCAGCCAAAAAGGCTCAGACCACAACTCTCCAGAGGTGGGTCAGTAACACTTTTTTAATCCATCCGAAGGGCTCACTGAAAAGCAAGAAGAAAGCAACAGTGCAGTCCTCCTCCACAGCTCCCTGCCCAAGCACTCAACAGCCTGATTGCTCCTTAAACCTGATCCACAAAGCATGGAACCATCTCTAGTATCTGTTGAATTTGCTTGAAAGTACTCAGCACTTTACAGTACCCCAGCACACAAATGTTCTGGGCTGTATCTAAGACAATTCCTTCTTACACAGAGGCTGTGAAGGTTTTAGATGCATCAATTCTCCCAGAATTTCCCTCAACAGCCCTTTCTTTGTCAGATAACTACATTTATTCCTCCTTGTCATCCACTTAGTTACGTCCACTGTGGCCAGGCTATGTCACCAGCTCACAGCAGCCCTGATTGGCAGTTGTTGCTCCTCCCCTCACAGGCTATTGAAATCAGCACTAACATTAAGCACCTTACATCACATACATGACAAACAGTGAAAAGAGGTGGCAGGAGAACCAAAGTATCTTTCCCACTTCCTACCATAAATAGTCATCTGCTGTGCCTTTAGCCACCAGGTAGTGAATATTAACAGAGCTGGTCTGTCCAATTCGATGTGCCCGATCTTCTGCTTGGATCAAAACCTTTATGTAAAAACATGACAAAGAAAATAAGGTGAGAACTGCAACATCTAAGAAATAGCGTAAGCACCGGAGAGCGGGGAGATCTCATTTCTTGTGCTTAGTAACTATTTTTCATCTGGATACTGTTAACAACTGCATGCTCAAACACCAACTAAGCCAAGAAGTAATCCAGTGCATGACATTCCCAAAAGACACTGAGCATTTTCATAAGTAATGGATCAGCATTGATGATGGGCTCTTTCAGGTCTTGGATGGGCAAGCGGTTGAGAGCTCCATCAAATTAAGAAACAGGGGTATGCTTCCCTTTCACACTATCTTCTCCAGCCAGCAAGCTGTGTAATCAGCCTCACTGGTTCAAGCCCAGGTACCTTGGGGCGCACAGACAAGCAGCCATCAGAGAAAAAGAGAAAAACCCTAGATAAAGTCCCCTTCCCATTACGTCTCCTCTTAAGCACCACTGTTTCTTCTCTCCAGGGAGCATCCAACCCTTGTCCCCTCCAGGACACATACCCCCGGGTTCCAGAAGAGCTCTGCAAACACCACCAGGTCCGCAGCAGACAATGTCAGGCCCATGTTTGCAGCAGTGAGGGACAGGACAGCCACAACCTGCTTTTCTGAGAACTGGAACTTCTGGCACAGAAACTGCCGCTCAGCTGAAGGTGTGGAGCCGTCAATGCGAATGTATTCAACATGCTGTGAAAAGGCAGAAGATACTTTCTAGAGGTCTTGTATCCCCTTTCCCATATCCTCCTTCCATGTTTTAGTGGATTCAGTTTCCCTTCCCCACAGCAGAACCAGGAAAGTAAAATGGCAACGGTTGTATTTTCAAGACCTTTCCTCATCTTTAAGGCAGAGGCCGTGTAGCTCAGCGTATAATGTACCTCCCCTTTGTTCACAATGCATGACTTGTTCTTATGTCCATTTTTCTCCCACCAGTCCTGAGCAACAGGAAGGACAGCAACAAGCTGGCAACTCAAGTACACTGGAAAGGTAACTGGCTTAATATGACGCTGAACACTGCCTGTGTGCTGATGTTACAGCTGCTACAACCTCCCCAACCTCCCTAAGTCTTCCCCTGTCTGCAATGGGAGGAAATGGGATCCTACACATCTCAGTTGCTCTGGTAGGCTCAGGAGAGGCATGACAAGCTTGGGTGATGCAGGGCCCTAACTCTTCAGTGTCCAACCTCCTTGCTCCACTGGAGGTTGCTGCCACAGAAGCAGCAAAGTCACCACTGCCACTGTGGTTTATAGTTTAGAATATAAACTTAAACCATCCTTCACACTGCCCAGCATGACCCAGAACTCCTTAGGGGCATCCACAGAAGTCTCACATGAATAACTAGCCAAACCCTTGTGAAGTCAGAGAGATGACTGGCAGGTCTATCAAGTCTCCCTACAGGATCCCAGTTCAAAAATGTAAGAGCACCACAGAGATAAAGGCAAGAAGCCATAGCTAGACTTGGGTTGTTACGTTCTCCCTCTCTGAGGAAAGCCTGGAGGACAAAGCTGAGATAGCCACACAGGGTAACACTCCTCCAAGAATTCACAAGCTCCAGGGCAGACAATGGAGATTAAAGAACATTAAATACAACAAAAGCCATTCAGCTAATACAAAGTGCATCCTGTGAGGCATTCGCCCTGATAGCTCCGCTCCCTCAGTGAAGGGCACATTCACAAGCACAGCAAGTAGAAATTATCTCTGCCACTAACTTTCATAAACCATCTGGCTGGCCGTAACTCTGGGGAGCTCTTAAACAGCTTTGAAGCTGGAATAGTGATAAAGTTAAGACAACTCAGTCAATTACTTACTTTCTTCTCCAGCTCTGCAACTACTGCATCCAGCATTATCTTGTGATGAGCAAACACCAGGAATTTATCATTCCCACTTTCCAGTAACTCCAGGATGTATTCTCTACATGAAAAAGGAGAAAAACCCCAAATTCTATAAAATTATGTGCTGAGAGAATACAGGCTTTGCTCACAACAAATTTTAAAGATATTGCTCATCTATACCCAGAAACTAGGAAATAGGCTAGCATAAAAAAGTTGCAGTAAAATGCAAGTAGCAAGTCAAGTCTCCTACAGATTAAAAAAGACATTGTAGGAAAATCCACTCATTTTTCTTCACCACAGCTGGACAACTGCCTACATTTATACTTGAGTATCACTGAGAATCAACTTATTACATCCTACTTGAAACATGGCATCCCAAACCAATCAAGTGGAAGTCATCTATACTTATTTGATGATCTCATTCGCCCTTCTGTATTTCTAACTTTTGCACAACCACAATACACTAAGATAATCTGTATACAATTATCCTTCCCATGTTTACTCAGGCTTGTTTTTATTTTAGAAGAAAAGGTCTGAACACATGAATCAAAGTATCCTAAAAGTAGCTTTTCTTGCAGGGGTTCACATTGGCAGTTTACTACAGATTAACAATCTAAATACATCAGCTATTTCTAGGAATTATCTATATAGGCTAATGACCAATGAAAGATAACAAGAGTCCTTTTAAATGCAGATAACTGTGTTAATTAAATGAAAACATCTGGCTTTTGCCATGGACTAAATGTAGAGCTACAGAATCCATTCCTGTGTAGTAACTTGTGTTACAATCAGGTCAACTGGAGCCTGAAAAACACCTATAAGACTAAAATTTGTAACTAAGTATAGCAACAGCCATCAGAACAGAGGATACAAATGTCATCTTTTCTTTGGAATAAGAAAGTTGTTGCAAAGATCAGGAATACCAAGTTCTTCGCTAAATAGAACACAGTTTAGGTCAGCAGCAACTGTCAAAAACACCAAGCAGGATTTCCAGCATTGTACTAAGATGCATCAGTGCTTTGCAGACAGCTCCCAGGGTTCATGAAATTCAGACCCCAATTACCTGACAGTATCATTTAAGACAGAAATCTGGGAGAGAAGAGGGATTGCTGGATTTTAAAACAAGTATCGAAACAAACATTCAGTGTAGCAAGCAGATGCCAACACATTACAATTATTCTACATCTCATTCCCATATTCCATTTAACAAATGGCTAGTCATTTCAATGGAAGCAATGAAGACTGTCATCAAGGGCAAGACATGGGAAGTGCTGATGATCACAGGACAGTACCATTAGCTGGATGGTACTGTACCTTAGCAGCAGTAGTATTTTAAGTGCTACTAAACTCCAGAAAAAAAATGGACTAGTTCCTACCAGAATCAAGTAAACAGCACTTCATGATTTTATATTCAGTTCACACTTGCAACTGAAATAAAATGAAGAAAGTCGTCTAACTGTTCACTAACATAAAAGGAAGAAACTCTTCTACAGAAATGAGTGTTGGGACTCTGAAGTGCAGTTCTGTGCCAAACAGGCAAATTCTGCAGCAAGGTCTGAGACTATGAAATCACACAGTGCACATCAGCTGGTCCTTATATTCACAGCACTGCAGAAAAGTAAACTGTTTTCATGTTATTAGCATACTACTTTTTAATAAGTCATGCTATATGACCTAAAGCAACTCCTCTGAAGTCCCAGCAGAAAGGCTAAGGATGCAAGGGCATGGAAAGTCACAGAAGGAAATTATTCCTAGGGAAGACAGAGTTAAAAGCACACTTATGATAGAAAACCTTTGCTACTGAGGTCCCACGCGAGCTTTGTGGAAGAGCCAAGAACTTCAGTAGGGGCTGTGACATCCTTAGAGTACACAAAACTAAGGCTCAGTCCATCTCATAAGCTTTTTGGCTCAGGGTTCCTGCTGCAGGACTGCAGTGTTTGTTTTCTCAAATTCTGTTGATACTTTTAGTTTCATTACTCCCCCCCCCTCCTTAAACTGAAATAGGGTCTGGACCAGGCAATTTGATCCAATCCCAAACACCAAGTAATTTTAGATGGTTCAAATGACAGTTTAGATCTGTATCTGGAATGAAGTCAGAAGACTTGCTCAGCCTAGGAACTCCAAGAGGAGAAAATGTTTAGTGTGTTGTAATTAAAATCAATTTTTTCTAACCTGGCTTAAGGCTATGCTTCATGTCCCTGCACTGTTATCTCTAAGGCACCATTTTCCTGTTCTCAGTGGAAACACACATTTTACTAGACAAGAATGAAGCAATGACATGCAGCTTACATGACTGAGTAGATTTTAGCTTCTGCCGTTCTGCTGTAGAAGAGGAGAAGAGCTTCCTTCTCCTTTTGCTTCTGCAGAGAGAAAGATAAATAAATGTGAGTCTCAGAAATGCCTCTTCTCCTTCTTCCTTTCATATCTGGGATGTCTGCTGCTGCCAATAAACACTTTGCTAGGAAAAAAATCAGCCTAAAAAATGCACAACAAAAGGGAACTGGAGGGCAAAGTCTCCTACTCATCACTGGACATGGCAGATACACACTCCTGTTTCTGACACCTCCCTTCCTACCTCCTACTCAACTCCTACAAGTCGGATGACAAGCAAATTGCAAACGCAGTTTTAGTTGAGGAAGCGTTTCCCAACTAAAATGGCAAGGAAAAAACTCCTAAGTTCTTACAGAACTGTATTAGCAACCTAGGAGCCTGGAACATGCATTTGCCATCCGTACAAGAAAAACAAACAAACAAACAAAAAGCAAAAATACGCTTGACATTTTTGGCTACTGCTGTGTTCACAACGGAGCTTCAACAAGGCTGTGTTTGTAGTGTGGATGGGATTACAAGGCAAGACAGAAGAGTAAGTACAGAGGCAGGAGGTACGAAAGACAATTAGAACTAATGAGAGAGGAAAAAAAGAGAGAAGAAACAGTATTTCACAAAGAGACAAAGTAAACCACTTAAAAAGGAAAAAAAGCTGAGCTGTTTTGATTGTGTTGTACATTCATTTAAAACTGTGCCTTCAACAGCCTTCTACTACGACTTCACATGAGGTATGGCTCTGACCTTCCTTGGAACTCAGGGTGCTGTTTTTCCACTGATGTTTTTAAATAAAGGTATCTGAAATACCAATGGCTCATCACGAAAATAGTTTCTGACTTACACTTTCATATCCTTTGGCCATCTTCTTTGCTTCAGCTGCCAAGACAGCTTTGGTCTTTGCACTAATGCCTTCAGGAGCCACCACTACCATTTTGCGTTGCTTTGCTGGAAGCTGGGAAAGCACATCCGATTTCAGACGTCGGATCATGATGGACTCTTCCAGCAAAATTTTCAGTTCAGTTAAGTTGGATGATCCAGAGTAGTCCCAACCCCACGGCATCTGGGAAATATCAAAGCAGTTATCAGTGTCAAACTTAAAGAGACTGGTCTGCAGGCAATCCAAGAGTAGAATAAACTTCGAGGGAAACTGGACAAAGCAAGAACTTAATGATCAGTAGGAAGAGAGATTTGACAAAAATGGCAATAAGATAGAAGTGTACAAACTAATCCACCCAACATGAGAAGGTTACTTATAAATTTCCCTTTTTTCTATCTAGAGGTGCTCAGGGACGTGCAGGGAAGATGGCTATGCAGAAAGGTAGGGATCCCTACCACAGCACTGTGTGCCCTAGTATTCATCCTCACACAGCAATTCTGTGCACGCGCATTTACTTTGGCTTTAAGCAGATACACAAAAATCTTCCCTAACAGCATGAGGACAAACATCCTTAACCCAAATGCCTTCACAGAGATGATACACTTGTCTGACATGCCTAGTAAATGCTAGGTCAAAACTGCTTGCTTCCTACTGACACCTGTCTCTTGATCTACTTCCTGACATACTGTTTCTGCCATTACCATGTTCGGCTCAGAATCAAGCAAACCATAAATTGTGTCCCAAACCACATCTCTCCAACCATTGCCTCTTCAAAGCATCATCACTTCAAAGCTCCTCTGAACAAACCCTTCATTTACTCCTCCTTGAAGCACTCACCTCTGAACCTGCCCTATCCTCCAAGATCCTGTGTGCAGACAATATATATCTGTTCAATTAATCTCAGCTCATCACTTCTACTAGTAACCCCATAGCCTATAATTTGTTCTCCCGGAAAGAACAACTAAGCTGACAAACAGTGGCATCAAAACTGGTACATTCCCCAAAAGAAACATATTTAAAAAATTTTGTTTTGGAGAGAAGACCAATAAGGTTTTTATGCTGAAGTAAACGATAAAGAGAGAACTTTCTGCTGAAGTTTCACAAATAAGTAAACGAAATACAGCTACAGTAGTACTGAAAACCAAAGCAGGGGGGAAGCAAAACCTTCCTCACAGCTCTCATTCTAGGTCTTACTGGCAGTGCCTCCAAAAAAAGCCAAAAATACAACCTCTGGTCTTGGAAAAACAACCCAAAGTAACCCCTTACATATGTATACATATACCCTCCCGAAATGCATATAACAGAGATGTGAGGAACCTCAGCACCAACCCCTTTGATCTGCTGCTCCACTCTCATTGCGCCACATTAATTGCTAAAATAGATTTAACCTTAAAAATCTCTATCTTTTATTTGCCTTCTCCAAGAGAAACCAGCTGCAACACAGAAATGGAAGCAAAACAGGAAAAAGCTCCAAAGTATTCACTGCACCCTCCATCCTCCTGTAGAACGCATGAGACAAAATAAAGCGTGCTAGCCATGAGGTTAGTCACATTACTGACTGTATTAAGGGACAGTGCTTTGATGGAACAGGGATGGGAACATGCCATGAGACAGAAAGAGGGGGAATCAAACAGCTTACAGGCAGTTAAGACCTCTGGTATCTGGAAGTGAACATTCCTACTTCAGGCTGAGAAATAACAGCACAATCTGCAATTCTATTGTCACGTTGTACTGATGTGAACCATTGACTTCAGATTCTGGCACTTATGGCCACCATTTAAACTCATTTGACTTAATCTATTCCTACGTAATTATGGTACGATCTGATTATCTATAGTTGGTTCATTAAAGCAGGAAACAATTAAAACCCTAGACACAAAGCCAGTTTGGATCCTGTAGAGTTAAAACTTTGGCTCTGACAACAGCACAGTGGTATACAGCTAGAGGTAATAAGCCCACCTGGATCTAAGCCAAGCCCTCAATAAGCCAACATGGGTATTACTGCTCTGCTTCCCTGAAACCAGGAGTACAATACAGATACATCCCTCAGGTTCATAAAAAGCTGGCTCAAGTCTAGCTGGGCTTATTAGCTTTACGCATGCTGCATGAAAACTGACAGTGCTGAGCCTCAGCCTTTGTGCCCCCTTTCTGCATTTCTTCAGACTCTGTGGACCCAGCAGAGCAGATGTACAGAACCAAGAAGGACCCACCTGGTGCTGCACCCAGCCTCAAAAGCCCTCTGCCCACACTGCTCAGTGTGCTGGTAGCTAAGTAGCAGGGATCAACAGTGACTAGTCTGCTGAGCAAGACCTGCTATGGGGCCTGGACACTATCCTCAGGCTACCTCATTCTACTCATGCAGCCCATGTTTTTCCACTTTCCACTTCCATAACAAGCAAATAATATATATGTTTTGTGTCCACGTGGCACAATTCATTTCAGAAGAGTAACATCATCACAACTGAAAGAACAAGGCACAGAGCCAATATACTATCTACTGTCATATTGAAAAGCATATACAGGCAGAATCCCTACAGTATGTTCAGATTACTATATTTCTTTTATGCTGACTGTTGCTGGAACAATTTGCAAACAAGGAAACATGCTAGTTCTGTGCTGCACCTAGCTAGCAATAAAAAATATGATTATTTGGGGAATTATTAAAATATATTTTAGTATATCCTATTGGGGAAAAGAAGAGAGAAAAAAAGAGGGACATTTATTTTGCCAAAATACACATCTGGCTTTTATCTATAACGTTCCAGAACAAATGCTTCCAACTGTGATTTTCTTACCAAAGTGTTACAGCATCTTACATGAGTCAGTAAACTTATTACAGTGTTAGTAGAAGCTGCCAAACTCTTACAAATTCAGAGCATGTGCTCAGATAGAAATTGTTTAATATTTACCAACATCACCCAGTTTGAAAAGTGAATTCACAGCATGTATTTTGGGGAACAGACTTGGATATTTTGTAAATAACCAGGTGACATTTCACTTGCTGCTTTTTTAAGAGTACAGATGCTGGGAGGTTGCATTACAAAATGATAAACTTTTATTTTATATCTTTTTTTAATCACATCTGCCAGATATTTGCAATTTTCTGTCATAAAATCTATTATCTTCAAATGGAAACTAGTCAGGTTTTAGTTTTAAATTGAATGGTTCAGGTCTGTCAATTTTTCTTCAATCTTACAATGCAATCAGATTTATTATTAATACCAAAACATTTTTACATAGCACCTCTCATCCTGACAGATCTCCAAAAGCCTTGCAAAATCTCTCTGGTTCTGTGCAATTCCATCCCCACTCATAATGCTGCCACTTTCAGGACAGAAAGAAGAACCTGTTTAAGTAATGACAGCAGAAGTACACAACACTTCTTCAGAGAGGATGTAACTCCTAATACAATCTCAGGTTAGAGCTGCAAAAAGGAACTTGAGGGACATACTACGGTCACGAGGGAACAACTAGAATTATCAAAACACCTTTTAATTTACTCATTGCTGAGTAGATCTATGGCAGTCCAATATTCAGCAGTCTCATTTTTTCCTCTAATGCTATCCACATCTCCATTTCCTGCAGCCCCACTTTTTTAAATAACCAAGTTCCTTCTCGGTTCACTCTGTCATTTACTGACATTAACTGTAGCAAATGTCCCAGGCAAGCAATGAGACCAGTAATGTTCAACTGCCTAGTAGAGGCAGGTCAAACAGAGAAACAAAATTATACTAGAAACCCTGCAGACGTTTTGAAGAGAAGCAGATACAGACTGTGACCTCCATGCTGAGTTTCATTGTAGGTTGAAAACTCATTTACACAGAATACATTGTTACAACCTGGATTGTGTAAAGCAATTTTATTTCTTTTATCCAATTCCACGTCTTACCTGAGGTCCATATGCCTTGTAATTGAAGCAACAGCTAGTCATGCAGCACTTTACCCTCAAAGGGTTTATGAAACTCCAAACCTATTCAGATTCACACACTGCAATTCAGCTTTCCTTTTTACTGGAGAAAACCAACAAGATTTAATTGCATCTCTTAATTTCCCTCTAGGAAGCATTCTGGACACTACTCAGATAAGAATCTTTCAACAAAGATAATGAAGCTCAGCAGAGGACATGGCCCTCTCCCTCCATATGATTCCTACTATGGATGGAGAAACAGTAAGTTTATCCTCCTCCAGGAAAGCAGTGCTTTGCTAACATGAATGCTGTCATCTTCCAGAACTCAAGCTTTGTATCTGGGAATCTGCGTGCTAATGGCCTTACTCCAATCAATGGCATCAGCGTATGAGTACCAAAGCAAATGAATTGTTCATCTAGCTTGCACATTTGGACATACGCAAACAGCACTACACTAGCTATGAAAGTAAAAGTGGGCATTCAGATCTAGGAAAAAGGGGACTTGACAACTTTATATGAGTCTGCAATATGAATAATCTTGATAGAAACTTGGCATGTGTTAGCTACCCCAAACAGAGAAAAGAAAACAAACACAAAAGCCCTACTAATAGCTGTACCTATTTTTATGGCATTCACTCATGATGTTCAGTTCTTCTGCGAGTATTTTTGAGCATTGATATGGTCATTTGGTGTTTCCAACCACTCTGCTGAAAGTTATTGCCCAGTCTTACAGAAAGTTAGGCACAAGAAGTGAAATGGATTACTCAAGAACAAAGCAGAGCAAGCAAGTTCATGCACTGCAGGTCCACGCTTACACTGACAAGCCATTCTGTGCCACATGCTAACTGCTACATGCTTGTCCTGGAGGAACTGGAAGGCAAGCCACATTAGAGGGCTCTTGCTCCAAATCATAACTCGGGAACTCTGGTTCCCCTTTTTGTGTCTATGCAACAAGCACAGAAGATCCTAGAGCCTCCTTGTACAACAGGCAGCAGCAATAGGTCTTCTCTTAGCAATGTGTGTTCCAACACACACAGCAGTCCTAGAGATGGCAAATCCAAGCACAGCTCAGTTGCCCATACGTTGAGAGCAAGACAGACACCTGCCATCATGGCTGCAAATACTGGCTTCCTGCAAAGCCAGGATCTTGCAGTGGTTGGACTCAATGACTCTGCCGAAACCACTGCTGAGCAGCTGGCAGAGATAAGAGAGGTTAACTTATTTCCAAGATATGCTGAGGATCACATCCATTTCCTGAATTAGAAGGTCGAATACAAAGTATAAGTCTTCATTTTTTTTTACTTACTTGGAGGTATAAAATCCAAAATCCCAAGCAACAGAGGCCTTACTTTGTTAAACAGTCACTAAAGCAGACTAGAAAGTGGTTTGGGCTTGTTTTGGTTTGGTTTTTTAATCAATTAGCCCAAACCTGCAGCTGCCTAAAGGCCCCATAGTTACTCTGCCCATTTAAAACACTCTAGGGGCAAGTTCTTATTAGAATAGGCTCCTTTCCCCAGCTATGTTTTTGGGGGTTTGTTTTTTGTTTTTTTTTTTTACTTCCTTCGCTTTCAGGGCAGATTTTGACAGGAAGCATTACTGCCTCCATGTCTCGGGCCCACAACTGCAGCACCTAGAGCTTCTCAGGCCAAGAGCTTTCAAAATGTTACTCTGCCGTAAGACTTTCTCAAAAAAGGTATATCAGATAGAAGGAAGGAAAGAAAAAGACACCACATTTTGAAAAAAAAAAAAAAAAATTTAAATAAATGCTGTTTGCAGCACCCCAGTCTGCAACTTCCCCACTGAAGTACCTTCCTGGCATCGCAGTAGCGTAGCCCAAAGGAGTGGAACTGTGGGAAGAAGGCTGGCTGGACAGCCATGATCTGCGTGTAGAGCTCCGCAGGCCGCGACATGGCAGGGGTTCCCGAAAGCAAGATCACTCTCCTGGCAGCCTGGGAAAGCAAAACAGAGCATCATTATCATACAGCTTACGATATAAGCAGAACCTGCTAAGTAGTCATGCCCAGCCCCAAAAGAAAATCCCAGAGCCTTTGTCCGAGCACTCTAAATGGAAGAGTAGGTCACCTTCCACAGATACTTTCAGCCTTCACTGCCTGAAGACACTCAAGGACAGTGCTTAGAACTTCTAGGAAGCAGTATAAACCATATTGGTTTTTATTCATCATCTACATGCTGTAAGGGAAGGGTACATCAGCTTTTAGAACAGTACTTTCTGAATTGGCATCTACCCACTAGACACATTAATATCTTTACACCTGCCTCAACATTTCATTTGGAACCAGATGTCACAGGAAAATGACACACCCTCTCAGGTACATCCTCACCTCCAAAATAAATTGTCTTGTAATAAACTTGCCACAGCAAGCCATAAACAAGACTGTCTTCCTCACAAAAGCAGAAGAGATCCAGAGAAGTAGGATTTTTTTCTTACTTTTTGTTCATTTTTTTTCTTTTTAAATTCTACTAGCAAGAAAGGAAAGATGAAGCTGCCTGAAACAGAACAAGAAGATGCCCATCTGACAGCCATGGTGAGTCTAGGCACAGCTGGCTGGATGCTAGAACATAAGTTAACAAACAGGAATCATGTAAGAAGATTGTAAAACATGTGTTGTAGAGGAGACAAGAAGGGGGTGGGAAACCTGTATCTAAAGTAGGTGCTCCCAAAAAGTGGGGGAAAAAAAGTTACACTGTAGACATAAAAGCCTCCAAGATGCATTTCTACCCTCATACCTCCATTATTATCTAATTCTATTATTAGATGAGAGCTATGAATTTCTACTGCCGTAAATTCACATATAGTAGTTAAATAACACATGCCTTGTAATTTTCTGCACGGTTTAATGCAGGTTCATTAAAATAACAAAGAGATTCTTGAGTGACATCTGTACCAACAGCTCATTCACATTTAAATGAAAAAGAAAATGAAATTCTTTTATCGTTTCACTGAGATCTACCAGTCACCCAGATCTATTCAGCTGATTCATCCACTCGCCAACCAAGTCTGGTGAAAAAAAGAGTTCAAAGATCAGCTACCGGAAATTAATTTCAGGACTCTATCAGATATTTATATATAGGTTGTAATCAAGGTGGGACTTGCCTTCTCCTGCCATCCCTATTAAATGGATCAGAAGGAAATGTGATCACTACCAGGGTCAGACAATTCCCATAAACATTTAAAAAGAAGGATATTTATTGAACTAAATAAAAGAAGAGGTCAAACCTTTGGACATGTCACAAGGTGAGAATCAGTTTGCACAAGACAGACATGCCTATACTACTCTAAAGAAGGAGGAGTCACAGAGACCAAAGATATCAGATCCCATGAGGAAACGAAGGGATAAAGCAGGAATTGGGTCAGTTTTTAAAATTAAGGTAACAGTGGAGGACAACTGAGCAGAACCTAGACAATATCTGATGCATTGCAGAAGCCTTTGAGTAGTAAATTGACACCACCCTGAGAAATACGCTGAAACACACAAGCCAGTCCCACATGTGCAAGAAATGTCCAAATTAAACTTTGTCCTCCTGGACTTACAGAAAGCCACTGCTACGAAAAAGACAACATGGAGGTCATAAAATTACAGGCAGCTCACTTCAAATAACTCTGGATCAAACTAAAGCGAGAAAAGATCACTCAAAACAGACCAGGTACGTATTAAATGCAACAAACCCAACTGTGTTGAAAGGTTTTATACCATCCTCAGGGCTCCACCTCTTTGGAGGATGTTCCCCAGGAGCTACATGAGCCGAGGTTGGAACACTAATTCCCCAGTAGTCAAAACAATTAGTCAGGCTCCTTCCCCAATCCCTGAACAGGTATCAAAAGAGAGAATGATGACATTACAGGTTATTTGAATTCTAAACTTGTACAGCTGCTGCTTTGCTGTGTGCAACTTATTTCTGAATAGATAGGGTATCTAACCACTGCAAGCACTTAACAAGGGCTGTGATACATCTTCTACAATTAACCACTTTAAACAAATCGAGAAGTAAAAAACAAAAACAAAAAATCAAACCAAAACAAAAACTCAACAAAAAACCCAAAAGACACTAGCTCTACAAGAGGTGTAAAGAACTTGAAGAAATTAATACCAGAAAATTGTGTGGAACATAGGTGGTCTAACTCATTATCCCAAGGATCCCTTTCAGTTTTAAAATCCGTGACAGAAGGAGCCCAAGAAAGAAGAGAAAAAAAAAATCCTAGGAAGACAAGTTTCCGAGTGTTGAAAGCTTACTTAAATTCTGGATGAAAGAAATGGCTTTGATTCACATTTCTTTTTCTAGTGGCAACTCATTTTGAATAGATGCCAATGAAGATTTGCTCCTGCAGAGAAGTCTCTGCTGATCACTGCTTAATTCTTGTTTCCTGCTGAACCTTCTGTGCTGTCAAGAGTGGGAGCCTACCCTCTTTCTTCCAAGGTCTGTAAGAATAATATGGAAAAACAGCACAGAAAATAAGATTGCAGGGACCAGCGAGGACTTCCTAGCAAAACCAGTACTGTAATAAATTGATACATATTTCCACATAGGAGAACTAACATTAGCTGCTCATTAGCATTTAGGCATGAAGTTTAATCTTCCCCAGAAGCACTCCTCTCTCATGTGTCCTTGTGACTGTTCTTAGAGCTCCTTTCTTGTGAGATTGCTTAAGGGAACTCTGACAGTGACTTGACTAGTGGAGAGCTGGTCTGTAGCCTTTGTTTACTAAGTGTCCTGGTTTCAGTAACATAAGACAATTGTGGCTTTGTAGCATTACACTTGCATACACAATACACCAGCAAGAATTAATTCCACAGCTGTGACAACATTTACAAAAGTCACTTTTGAAAGTCAAAGAATAATTTATATAATGGTAACCCCAATCACACTTACTTTAGAGGTCAAAACCCAGAACCCAACTAATTTGAAGGGGAGTAGGTAAGGAGGGGGGGTTATGCCACAAAGAAATAACTGAACATGCAAAGAGCCTCAATAACATACAATGACTGTCTCTGTGTTAAATGAATTTCACAGCATGAGCTCTGCCATATGCTAACAGACTGACAAACTTTTTAAAATAAGTGTGGCTGGTTCTGGCTGTACAATTACTTGTGTCCCCAGTTTTTGCTTACTCTGTCATTTTGAACTGCTTAGCATAAGAACACCTTATCCTGTGAAACGAAAAATCTGAGAGCCACCATAATATAATAGAGATAATCACCTGATGAAATAGAAGATTTGATAAAGGGAAAGGATTGCAGCTGTTTTGAGGAGTCTGTTTCTGTGACACATAGGGCTCTGCATTTCACAAGATGATCCTACAGTGGTTATTCCAAAAAATGTAAATGCCTTTCCCTATTCTTAATTGACATCTAGACAGAGAATGTGTGTCACGTGGCAATGATTAGCTATGACTGAAGCAAATAAAACTAC
The DNA here is from genome assembly GCA_013401275.1 of Pandion haliaetus. NCBI lineage: Eukaryota > Metazoa > Chordata > Aves > Accipitriformes > Pandionidae > Pandion > Pandion haliaetus. The sequence goes on along the minus strand of VYZV01029363.1, from coordinate 175,976 downwards.
CACCCTATTTTGAGAAGGAAGGGAAATTGGAAGGTAAGAACAGATCTGAAGATGCAGCCTTGAGGGCCCACAGCTTCTCCAATTTCAAGATGAAGTTCCTTCTCTCAGCAGGTGACAAGCAAAGGCTTATTTATCCAATCTATATGGATTTGTAATGCCTAAAGACAGCTGCTACTTATTTTGCACTGGAAAGGGACATTTTTGTGTTCCCTCCTCACCTTCTACCTTCAGCACTGACCTACTTCCCTTCATTATTTTTAAGCATCTCTTTATTAAAACAAGCACAAAGAGTATTAGATTCCAGCCACACAATGTATTTGGACTTCCATAATAGAAACAAAGACCTTTAACCCTGCAAACATCAGGATGTACATCGTGCTATTAACCTGAACAGCAGCTCAATAGGAACAATCACATTAGCAATATTACCCAAATATCATGGAAAAAAACCCATAGGGAGCACAACAGGAATAAGACCATTTTATAAGACTGGAATCTGTCATTAGATACTACTTTTTATTTGTCAGTTTCTAACACATTTCTTCACTAAAAACTTACTGTCGGATGAGATTTTTGGAAGCCATGTTCCATTGGGACCTTCCCCAGTTTCCACTGCCTTGCAGTACTCCATGCAATCACAGAAGAACAAAGACCATGAAGCACTTTGGCTGGTCGAAGAATGTAGAATCCTTATCACTCTGGCCCCAAAGAGATCCCACCACAGATCAGTGAAAAACTTCTGTTTTGCTGTTTCTTCTTCATCTAAACCCCTGGGGCTTTGCTGTTTTATGGATATTGGTAGCATGTATACTCCCTCTCCTATGTTCATATGTCTGGGCCAGTCTAACCTTGGGAGGTACAGAAGGTGTAACACCATGACACTTTCTGCCTTTGAGGGAGGCAGATGCAGGGCAGAGATGAAGGGAACAACCAGTATTGTCAGTATGCCCAGGAGAACTTAGTCCCAGTCATGAGACTAAAGAAAACAGCAAGGTGACAAATAGGTCCTATTACTGATTGCCACAGCTCTGGATTAGGGGCAGGAACAAGCCAGGCCTGACCAGGCCTTTCAGTGACTCAACCAACGCCCAACAGTATGAGGCTATTCTCACTTTGATGTGCATGGAAACAAGACAAAAGGACCACTTTGAACACAGGAACTTCTAGCCCTCTTGAATACCATGAGATGCTGAAGCTGGGGACAGATCTCACGCAGCTGCTGGCACAGAGCGGCCAGCGTGAAAGCTGGCTGAGCTTGAAAGCAGGATTTTTGCCACATGCCAAAACATCAAAGGACTGTTTTCTACTACAGCTTTCAATCCATCCGCCTCCATAATTTTGCAGGGATGCACACAAGACTGTGTACAAACTGCCACCTGGTTCCATGTAGGCAAATGAAGCATTCTCCCTGTGTACAAGTCTGCACACCCACAAGTTTGCACATCCACCAGGAACATGAAGGGAATAAGAAACTTGGCCTACATAATTTGCTGCTGCTATTTCAGCTCACCCTATCTCACCATTTGTGTAATTATAAGTTCCTCTCAAAGTTTTGCCCAATAACAATAAAATAGGCAAAACATGTCTATATACTTACTTTAAACTAATGACAACCTGGGACAAGCTACCAGGCAGTAAGCGTGGTCATTGCATACATCCAGCCATTATAAGAGTGCACTAAAAAGTCTTTCTGTCCCACTTCCCACTGTCCCAAGCAAAACTTTCCTAAATCTCTGTCAGGGTAGCAAAAGATACTGAATACTACACACAGCAAACACACACACACACACACACAGAGTTTATTGTTTTTTTTAAATATTAAAAAATGTCTAGAAGTTTCCAACTGACAAACTTAGGCCACATGTTTAATATATGGTTTTGCTTGACAATTCCATACCACACTTGCTTCGCAATATATACAAGACAGCAGGAAAAGATGAATTATTACTGAATGGCTAAAAATACCACTTCATTTTGAAAAACGGTCAATGTCAGATATTAAAACTAAACTGAGGCTTTAAATGCTGTAACCATGGGTTAAATATTTCAGAGGCAGAGATTCATCTTGGCTGTCTAACAAGGCAGATTCTAAATTAATATCCAAGGTAAGTCAACTATTATGAATGTATTGATTTAATCTGATTATTGTGCAGTTCTGTCTAAACAACAATTTTTATATTTTACTTATTATTCCAATGGAGAAGTCACAGGAGCAGATTCTATCAAGATAAAAAGAATCCATTAGGTACAGATGGAAGTGACAAACATTTCAGGCTCAAAGTTTTTTAATGTAGGTCTGTTCGGTATCATTACGGACTCATAAATCTTTGTAGCATGTAAGAACCAAGGATCACATTTCTTAGATGTTTTGTTTTCTCTTCTGTCCCCAAAAGCCAGTTCAAAGCTAAGCTTTCAGGCTTTAGGATGTTGGGAGCCTCATAGGAAATAAAAGCAACTATGGCAATTTCAGAAAATTTAAAGTAGTATAATGCTAACAACAGTTAGAAGTGGCAACGCTTAGAAGGTAGACAAGGCATGAGTTGGCTCCAGGGGCTCTGGCTACTGCACTGGCATGGCTTCACACTGTGACCTTAAGGTAGGGACTGAGGTGCTAGAAGCAGTGTACCTACCGAGGGCTTGCCTATGGATACACCTTTTTTTGGTCTCTTCTAAGAGCCCCAGTACTGCTCTAATCCTTTTAACATAAAAGAAGGCAACAGCAAGAATATTATCCTCAGCAGCATGTTTATCAATGCCTCTTATTCAATAATCTCAAAGTATCATGTAAAATACTTAAAATACTCCTATTTTTACCCCATTGACTATTTACTATAAAGGTGACAAAGTATAGTTGTTAAATCCAGTATTCAAGTGATGAAAACGCCTCGTATTTTGGCAGTTCTTTCAAATACGAAAGCATTGCTGTGATGTGCTTTACCAGCAGTGAACACAGCATCACTCACTAGTAGTTGAAGACAAAGCTGCCAAAGCGACTAGTTTTAGAACAAAACACCTGTGTTGGAAAGCAAGGAGAGCAGAAGAGTGGTTATTACAGCAGAAACTCACTTCAGAAGTTATAATCAGCAAGCAGAGAATAAAGCTTACCTGAATATCTAACACAAAACTTCCAGTACTGTATGCTGCTTGCAGGTGAGACAATGCATGATAGGAACATGAAACTCTTAATGCTTTCAGAAGACATAAATTCAGTTTCAGAAGCACCAGTTCTCAATTCCCTAAGACCAGTGATGTGACAGCATAAAACCATATATTCTCAGTAAGTGCATACAGGCAATTAACCTCCACTTAACAGCTACCATCTTTCACTCTCATATCTTGTAGCCTGCAAATAATTTTGACAAGCTGACCCTTACAAAGATACAAGTAGGAAAGGATGAGACAATTTTTTGAGCATTTTGCAATGAGGTAAATTTGTTATTTTCCACCATTTTCAGACATACACGCTAATTACTGTACTTCAAACTGCTCATAAAATTGGACCTCCTACTTAGTTTCCAAACATTAAAAGCCTGAAGTGATTTGAAAGCCAAGAGAAGACAAGTGTCAGGCCTTTAAAGAGAACAATGGAGTTATTCAAGGACAACCACCTTCAGCTTGCCATTAAGAAACTTGCATATAAAAGTTGGTTGCTATAAAGCCATCACAGATCTTCTCTTTATATGCACTTGCTGATAATTGCTGAAGAGGAACTGCATTTACCTTGTTCTAATGTACAGACTCCACAGTGTCTAGAAACCACTTGTAACTTTAATCTGCTAAAGGCTACCAGAGAGAGTTTGATTCTTTGATCCCAGCACAACAGGCAGACATTAAAATTTACATTTCTCCTGTTATTGCATAATTGAATATTGCCTCCCTTCTGTGGGCCGCTTGTCTTGCTAACCTCACATTCTGCCATCTCCTACTAGTTCTGCACATTTAAGCAGCAGGAGTGGTCCTGAACCCCAGCCACACAAATACATTGGAAGCTTGCAGTAACAAAGTAGAGCCCAAAAACAAAGCCAAGCAAGGGACCTAGGTAATGTCATTTTGATATACAGCAGTGATTTTTGTGCCAAGAAGTAACTGATACTGATTATTTCCATTAAATGAGCTATGTTGACACTACTACATTCTTTCTACTCTCCCTGAATGCACTCAGTAAGTTTTGACATTCCCTTTTCCCATCACCATAAAACTCATCAGTGACAGGACCGCAATTAGATTAAGGCAGCTTCTGAAGTTCTTTTGTTAGGTCTTACCATCTAACATTTGTATGGAAACAAGTGGCTTAGCCGGAGACAAATTTTGCTCTTGGACCTACAACATTACTTGGATTTCCACTTGCACAGCAACAGAATTCAGCTGCTGGCTCCTAAACCTGGTAAACGGAGCAACGCTGCTTTAGGAGCCTGACCTTAGCTGCTGGAGGTTTGGCACTCAGGATACACACCTTGAGTAGAGGCACGGCAGCTCGGCATCGTGCAGTTTTTATGTTCTTTAGGAAATGAGATTCATCCTGAAATGAAACAAAACAAGCATGAAAGTGAAGACAGTTCTGATCTGTAGTCCAACTGCAGGCTACAGAACAAATTCCCAGTATTCTCAGCTATCTAACATTACAAGCCTATCATCCCAGGGGATATTTCAAGCACTGGGATAGTCACATCAAATTCTAAATGAAAGGAAGCATGGAGAGTAGCAGGCTGCCTATATTCAAACCTGCAGCTGCAAGCAAATGGAACAGAAATCAAACCTTGAATCTCAGATGACCACAAACAAGGGAGCAGAGGGGGCTGGAGAGGGAAGGAGAAAGAGGAACATTGTTTCCACCACTGACACTCATTTGCCCCTATGTGTCCTTTAAATGCAGCAAACATAGGAGGCCTATACAGTGCCACTTCCCTAAATAAGGGGTTAATGAAAATGATAAGGGAAAAAAGAAATCTAATTAGGATCCAACTGTTCTGCTGATAGGGCTCACCAGGTGGATAATAGCCTCCCACTTGAGACATCACCCCCAAATAGGCTTCATTTCTACTGCTGTAGCAAGGCAGAACTTAGACACAAAAAGTAATTGGTGCCCTCCAACGGTACATTCTCATCTTTCCACTTGTGGATGAACAAGCAACCATGCATGCAAAGAGAATACAACTGCTTAGCCTCTCAGCCACAGCCTTCTCCCTCCTGATTAACAAATAAGCTACATTAATGTTCCCAGCCATCAAAAGATTGGAAGAAAAAGCAGGGAAGCTCAGCACTCAGTAGGACTACTCTCATCTGTAAAAACATATACAGGGTCCAAATTTGAACATATAAACACACAGAAAGAACATCTGCCAGCTCAGGGCTGGTAAAAGTTTCCAGGGCAGTAGCCCTAAAGCCCAAGTCCCTTTACTCCAAGCACCAGCATACAGAAGTAACAATTTGCATTTCCACCCTGACAGAATGTCTTGTCAGAGAGTGGGCAGGGGAAAAAAAATAAAATTTTTTTAAAAAAATCAATTCCCCCATGGGTAGTTTGGTCTCCAAAGAACTCCATCTATTCCCACATTCCCATCTGATGCTGAGAAACAAAAGGATTATTATGTTCCAATTGTCATGATCTTAGGCACAGGTGCATGTGTGTGCTGAAAACTAGACTGAGAACATGAAACAGTCATAGTAAGCTATGTATACACTTTTGGTCTCTTTTGATCCAAGCTGGATTTGAAACACTAGATGTTTTGAATTATTGAAATCTAGAAAAATGTTAAAAAATGGTTTTCGAAGTAATTTACAAAAGAAATTATACAAGTGATCAAAGAAGGCAAGCAAAGGGAGATTTTCTGACGCTCTACCAACATACTTGATGTTGAGAGGTTATCTGGTTTACTGGATAAATGCTAACACCACCCTGAAGTCCAATCCCCTTCAAAAGATAAAATTCCAAGACTATTGTATTGAGACACCACATTAAACACCTTTCTCTCCAGCAGAGGCCATGCCCAACCACAATGAAATCAGAGGCACTGTGAAATGTATTCATCTGATTCGTGTCAATATAAAACAATGCTAGGGCCACATAGTGAAGTGTGACCCTTTCTGTGGTCTTTGGCCGATTCTGCTTGTTCTTGTATAGCCGCAGGCCTAAAGGATGATAAGTATGTGGTTGGTGAGGGATAACCCTCTCTGTGTATATAGCCAGGTAATTCCCTGACATTATGTGAGGACAATGGGGCTTGCATACCGATCGGGAAGGGGGAAGAGACCTATTGAGATGGAGCAAATGTTGCGTGAAGGTTGCGGGAGATAACAGCTATAGTTTACCAAATAAGGGAATAACCCTGCACGAATGAAGAAAGGGACATTCCCCCTTGAGAAGATTGGCCAAACCAGCCCAGCAACAACCCTGCACGAATAAGGAAGTGGGACAAGGTGGGGACTTAGGAGAGGAGGGAAACACGGACTGTATAAAAGGAATGAAGCTGTAACGGGAGGTGCGCGCCTTGGTGGAGCAGAGACTCCCGGTGCACCCAGTGCTGTTTGCTTTCCTCTATTCATTTAATAAATTGTAAATTTCAATTGGAATTCCATTTTGGACTAAATCATTTTTCACAGCACCATAACCAATAAAAGAGGAAACAGAGACTCAGGAATCAAAAAGGAATTAAACTCTACTAGTTATCTCAGAAGGTATCAGAGAAACCTCCTGCTTCTACTCATGGAGAGCTTTGATCACAGCCAGAATTACAAGATAGTCCTAGTAGGGCCCTCTTTACACTCATCTGCTGTACAACACAAAGGTTACCCCATTTGCAGCATACAATTAACTTCAAAATTTTAGTGTACCACTTACAATAATAACTACTTTGAAAGTGCTCTTAAGTTGCTTGTCCATCTTGCTGAGGAGGTCAAAGCTGATGATGTTGATCAAGCTCACTGTTAGGTTGTCTTTGCCAGTCACTATGACATTGGTGCTACCTGGACTCAAGGATGGAAGCCACCTGTGAAATGCCTGGAAGAAGAGGAAAGCAGTGAATTGCATTCTGGTGCTTATGTCCTCTGTCAGGATCCCAAAGCACTTCACAGAGCATCCTCATGAACGCTTAGAACATGGAACCACCCCACCTGCCATTAGACATCAGCTGGAAGCACAGCAAGGGTAAATAGACTTCCCAAGGCAACAACCCTAGTAATGGGAAGATCAAGAACAGAACTCGGGCTATAAGGCCAAATCTACCTTCCACAGCTAGGAAGGCTCAAACATGCTCTATTCTTGCTTCTTACTGAAAAAAGCCAAAAATCTGATCTGTAGTAGAAAAGTGCATAACCTCCTGACAATGTTACCTGTTATGCTCAGAGCCAGAGAATGCAGTGACCACTACTGACAGGGAAATTTAGTTTTCCCACTCAACAGGAAACCTCAGGCTGTGAACTACAGACTTCTAAGCATTAAGCATCTCTCACTATAGCAATGTTTACTCCACAGTGAGGATGAAGTACAACTCATCCAGATCAACAAGAACTCTTCCACT
>VYZV01029363.1:154720-168440 GCA_013401275.1 Pandion haliaetus | reverse complement strand
CCTCTCAAAAAGTCTACCAAAAAAAAAAAAAACCCAAACAAACAAAATGAAAAGATCAAGTTGACAACACACCAGCTGCTCTATGACAGCAGCTGAAACACACATGATGATAGTCATTCAAATCAACCTCTTGAAATGCTCCACACACGAGAGCAAGATATCCTCCCCCAAACCCATCTGTTAGCTACTGAGCACCCACCATTTTTCCCTTATAATTGTGTCCCCAATGACAACAACCTCTCTGCAACATTTGAGTTCTGCTGATGTTGGTCTGCAAAGAACTGGCTGGGGCTTTAGCAATCAGGATCTGGTCCCTACAGAAATGTATCCAAGTGGTAAAGAGAAATGGCATCTATGTCTCTAGGCCCTTCACTTGTGGAAATCCCTCAAGCATCATTCCTCTCCTCTGTTCAGCAATCGCATGCAGCAGCCAGAGGAGTTAACTGTGAGCTTCTCACATTTCTCAGTATGTGAGAAACTAACAATTAACTATCCTTTACCACTTACAGTAAGCACCACAACCAAAATGGGCCAACAGGCAGGCAAGGTTAGATCCCAACCAAAAAATAGGTGGCTGATGGTAAGCCAAAACTTAGACAAAGGTGGCAGCAATGAGAAAGTATCTGGAAGCTCCTAGCTGTACTGCCCTCTCCTTTTAAAACGGGCACATGATTAATTCACACTGTAAAAGTCATCCTATATTTCTCACTTGATGCTGACCTTTATCCACAAGAAGTGCTTTGAAACTGCCCTGACCATTAATTATTTGTTTCAGTGCTGAACTCCAAATGCACATGGCTACAGTACTTCTCACCCAAGAGTACCTCACATCTTCCACTAGCTTCCTATGGCATCTTGAATATAAAGGCACTCAGTGGCCTGAGCCCAGAAAGCCTAACTAAAACACTGACAATTCTGAGATTAAGACAATTTCTGGCAGTTCAGCTCCAGAGACACCACAAAAGCTTCTACCAATACAGTAAAACACATGTGTACAAGAATGAACTGAGTAGATTACGGACCATAATAAACTTCACCTTCTTCTACATTGTGTGACACATTTTTCTTAGACCTGCATCCTTCACATACCTACAAAGCAACACAGATCATTCTAAAGCAAATGTCCTAACAAAACATCTCCCACAACAGCCTCCTGGGGAGTCAGAATTATGGGAAGGAAGAGGAAATCAAACACTCAAAGGGAAAAAAAAAAAAAAACAAAACAAAACAAAAACCACAAAACACCTCATATTGCTTAAATCTCTTGAAGCAGGATGTAGGAGTTTAGCTGGAGGTGCCCAGTACTTCAGGAAACCAGGCCCCAAATTGTTCCCAGTAGGTATCCCTCAGAAGCCATGGATTCAGGTTAGGTGTTGACCCAGAGGTCTACAGGCCTTTGAAATATCAAACATGATAAGTATCCCTCCCTTGTTCAGTAAACAATTTTCTTTTCTTGTCACCCAACATTTTGTCGCACTACTGGATGTGAAAACACAAGCCAAGATGCTCTAACAACCTGGTTAGAGCACAAAACCAGCAAATCCCAATCAATACACTTCTTGTCAAAGCAACATTCCAGGGAAAACTAGACTCCCACCCATTCCTGCTCAGGCATGAAATTACTGACCTTAAACATCTGGCTCACTTTTTTCTCCCACAGGGAACATTTCGCTAGCCTATGGCAACCCAACAGCCTCAGTGTACAAGCCATGACAGTCATTTATTTCAAGATAGACTTCTCCCAACCATACAAGCTTTCTTGGGCTTCTGATCAACATTAATAAAGGATTTGGAAGAGTCAGCAGCATACACTGGACAGGCCAAAAGACATATTACAACAGACACTTAATGATTATGATAATGGGGCCTCTTGAAGAGTGGAGAATCCCAACATCTGGGCTTTTATTCCAGCCAAGGGACTGGCAAATACTGCTATGAAGAGCTTAAAAACAACAGACAATTGCTTGAATGCAAGTATTGTCTTTGACACTGATGAGTAAAATACTCCCTTGGAGCCAGCTGACTTGCACAAAGTTAACAGAGGGTCAGAGGAAGCAATTTTTCTCGATCTCCCTCTTTCCAATAGATCAGCTGGACCACAAAATCGGCCATATAGTCAATATAGATATATCATACAGTCAATGTCAAGCAATTTCCCCCCCTCAAGTTTCTAAGTAAGTACAGTTATTCTCCTTAATATACGTCTTTTTAAAATTTTAACTTGTACAGAGTGCAACACAGCATAACAATCACATATGCCCTCTACTGGCCACCTGCACATGCTCAAGCTCACAGTACCTCTGCCCACGTAAACCTCACAGAAGAAGGAGTCACCACCAGCAAGGGCCATTCCTTTCGGTAATACGCAGCAATGCAGATCGCCTGGATGGTCTTGCCCAAGCCCATGTCATCCGCAAGAAGTAAACGTCCATTTCTTAAAATTGCGAAACTGGAGAAATCATAGAAGGGTAATAGGTAAGAGTCAAGAAATGGGTTACTATCTGGCCTGGCAGCCAAGATGAACACAACTCATCACCAAACCTATAATGTGGATCACCTGGAAGTGATCTGGGTTCTTCAGTAAACCTGTATCTTCTCCCTTAGTCTTAACACAAGTGAGCAACTCTCACAAATCTGTCAAAGTTTGGAAGCTCCTGAACACAGTGGTTCAGCCCAGTCCTTAGAGACTTTGATGTCATGAGGAATAGTCTCAAGACCTTACAATTATTTAAAGCACATTCTTTCCACCATATTACTTACATTCAGTCCCAGAGTTCATCCTGGCTGAGATAAGAAAATATTATTAATAACAATGCCACTTTAATACCAGTAAGTACAGACTTTCCTGGATGGCATCTTGAAGTCAACAACTAATGACCATATACGATGGGGACAGGGACATTTAAAAGTTTATCTCTACATACAACTAGTCATTTTAAATCTTTCAGGGACTGGGTCCCATTTCCTGGCACCTTCCCATGTGTAGTTAATATTTTAAAAACAACAACAAAAGAAATACACTTGGGAAAGAAAAAAAAAAGATGACCTTATGAAATAAAAAAAAAATCATATGACAATTAGGCACATACTGAATCACAAGATGGAGATCAGAGATGTATCATTTGAACAATTTTATGAGACTAGTAAAAATGCTACTTTCCTCCTGACTCATGATGAAGAATTCCAGCTAGAAACAGAATAGATGTGTCACTCAAAGGAAAAAAATCCACAAAGAAAACCCCCCAACAAAATAAAACAAAAACCAAACCATACCATACCAAACAACCAAGAGCCCAGAGTGCCAGAGTGTAACAGTCCAAGACTCTGGGGAAACGTGAAACCCTCTGTGGAAGAGAACGCAGCCTGGGCACCAATATAAAGTACACAATTCTAGGCAAGGACTAGCTCTTAACAGCATGCAAAAAGGACATACTTCACACCTTCCCGCTGAAAGGGCATGAGGCTCGTCACAATTTTGGAGTCCACTGCTGAAAGGTCAGCATCAGGAATGTCTGCCTGTGACGTAGATCTCTCTATTTGAGCAGCAAAGGTTTGTATTACTGCCTCAGGCAGTGGCTCCACTTCTACCGACACAAGGCTCTGTAACACTTCCACTGCAAAGAACAGAGCAGTTTATTATCAGAAGGGGCAACATACACACAACTTACATCATGGATGTCAGGACACAACCCTTGACCTCATCAACAATGTTATTTTGTATCCTGAAACAGCTCAAGAAAGCACTGCATCATGCACAGGTGTTGGCCTGGCCTCTTCCCTGAAGTCTATTTCAGAACCACATGATGAATCACATCTCCTCCCCTCGTATTTAGACTTGGTTATAAAAAACTGAAAGTCTGATGCCATCATTCAGAGATGATTGCTACCAATACAGCTGGAGCTGGATTATTCACACTGAGGGCAGCTTAGGGCACACTTTACTCAGAAATAGAAGTATGGATTTGAACAAAAGAGCTCCTGAAGCCTAGAAGGCAGGGGCATCTTTATCTTGACCTTGGGATTCTGCATTAAACACCTCAGAGGTCTCCACCATCCCTGAGTGATCAGGAGTGATCTGAGACACAGTTACCTAAAGAATATCATACATCTTCAGCTTTGAAAACTCTTCTCCTCCTGTTCCCCAAATTCACACAGGTTTGGCTCTGCCTCCACTTTATCACCCCTCATTTACTATGTTTGGGTAAAAAAAACAGGAAGCACCTCAAGACTCAGAGAAACTGCTCTTGTACTACCATCAGCAGCACTCTGACAGCTGTCCTTCAAGGACATGGTACCAACAACGACTCCCTGCTCAGCTGGTGTCCACTGCTGTTCTCCTGGACGGAAATAGCTTGCAGGCCAGAACCAGCCCACAGACAGCCACTTGACTCCCTCACCAGTATTGTTGTTTCACCCATGAAGCCTCTGAACTTTATCTGCAGCATAAAAAATTTCCAGTCAAACTAAAGGGATCCTCAGCCTCCATTATGCAAAGACCTCAGGGCCTTCATCTTTTCAACCCATGCATCACAACAAGCAAAGCATTAGGGCAACTGTCCTCCTAGACAACTTTATTTCAGTCCCCTCCAGCAGCCTCTCTATCCCATCCCAAAAAGATAAACGTATTTCTTTTTAACCCAACAGTAAATTTCTATACAGAGAAATACCAGTTTAAAACATGCAGTGAGCTGGGACCAGGAAAACATGTTTAATAATCAATCTTTGACCACTGACTGAGAAACAAAAGACACCTCTACACAAGGAAAACAAATGCATGTGCACAGATCCTTTATTGCCGGAAGCAACTTTTTTTTTATTTAATGGTTGCTTTGTATGTGAAGTCAGGAAGATATAAAACGACTCTGTTTGCAAAAATAAGAACTCAATATACCAGCAGTAAATGCACCTGCAGAATTCAGTTAGGTATTTTTATTTCAGTTATCTCCAAGAGGAAAGCAGCAGGATGGACCCCTGCCATATGAAGGGGGAAAGCAATTCCAAGAAATATACATATGAAAAGATTTCCATTTGTGTTTGGGCAATGACCAAACTTTTTAAACTCTCCAGTTAAATTTATACTTCTTCAATAGCAGGAACTCTCTCCACCCGAAGTACAGCACAAGCTTGTTATTACACTCACAGACTAAGCTATGTGTTAGCATAATTGCTACAATTTGCTCACTGATAATTCTGTTGCTATTGTTCTGTACATGAGCTGGGAGAGTGATTAAGATATATCTGCCACCAGCATGATTCATCCAACAGACATTTTTTACTGAAGTGACCTTTATATAAAGATGACTGAGCAACTAGGCAAAGAGACATTAACCTCTACAAACAGTTCCCAGCTAAAAGATAACTCTGCTGGAAATGGCAACCAGCCTTATAATTTTTTTTTTTTTTTTTTTTCTGACATAGGCAAACGAACAGGCACAAAGCAAATGCTGTTCCTCAAAAAGGCACGTGCTAGAAGCCTCAAATGCCCTCACAAATTACACTCTGCAAGAAGATTATGGAAATTTTATTTGCTTTCCTCAAATCTGTGGGATTCTGAATACTTCATGCGATGTATACAACTGCCAGCCAGCATGGCTGACAGAGCAACAGACTGGGAGATGATGTGTCGCTCAGACTGCCTAGCATATCCAACAGGATCAGGCCCTTTGCACGTAGAAAAGGCCCTTTTAGCAAATTGTGAGAGATCATCAGCTGTTACTGAAATCAGGGCCTGTCAACATCCCAGTCCTGGAGTTTCATAAGTCTCCACCAAGATACACTCACTTGTTTTCAAGATTTGGCATTCCTACAAGGCCCCACCATGCGGCTTTCAGCCCTACAACCATCACTAATGTTATTAAGACATGCATCATAGAAACATGCAGATACTCAATCATTAAACATGCTTTGGTATCCCATGGAAGCAGGAGCCCATGCTGGAGAAAAACTACTCTAAGCAACAGCATTCCAGTTCTGAAACAGTCACACTTTCTAAGGATGTATCTAGAGCACCTTGCTTATTACCTTTCTGAAGCTTACCCCAATCAAATTCCACAGCCAAATACCCTCACACAAGTACCAAGGCAAACACAGCAGGCCGACTGGGATGATAAATAGTAATATTTAGGACTTGTGTAATGCTATTCATCTCAAAGTACTATATAAACTTAACTAAACATAAAAAAATTAAGAAGCAGATGTGCTAGGAGCATGCTGCTGAGACTGGATTATTCCACAAAGTGGCATCCATTTTTAAAAAAACAAAAACAAAACACAGCAAACCACAGTTCTACATTTCAGTTCAGTGAGTCAGTTTCACCAGCATTACACAGATGCATAAAGGTAGGAGTCTACTGGTCAACTTCTACCAAGAAATGAACATTGTAGCAACACTATGTGCTTAGATTCCACTTGCAAGGAGAAATATGATGCTCTCAAGATTTTTTTGCTAAGCTTTCTTTTAAGCATCCATCAACCAGCACCAAAGGATTTTAGCAGAGTATGAAATTCTGCTTCAAGAATGATTCTGCTTCAAGCAGATCTGCACACTTCTGCAAGAGAAACGAGCAGCTCTTCTTCTTTGCCTCAAAATCAACTCAGCTACGGAAGCTACCTGAATTCTAAGCTGCCTCATACGTCAATCGAAAACTTAACAGTTGTGTGCTGCTTGCAAAGCCATTATTACCAGCGCTAATATATAAGGCTGAAAAAAGTCAGCTAGACACCACCCAGACTGTAACTGTGGATAAACTGGTTGTTACAGAAATCATCAGTTGACTTGAAAACCTAGCACTCTGATCTGAAAAACAAAATTTGCTGGGTGTGAAATGGAATAGCACAACACCATGCACACTACTTAAAGAACTGGAAGTAAAACAACCTGATACTTGTTTGTTTTCTAAGCAAGGGGGGGCTGTGCAAGTTTATGAATAGATATACACACAAAAGGGAACAAGGCAGGCTAGCACTGAGGATAGGGGAAGCACAGCTAAAAAGTCAGTAAGACAGAATTTCTGTAAGGACAGGAAGGCTGGGCAGCCACCATGCCAACCTCTTCAAATTTGGCAAGTAGAAACAGAGGAATCCATTCTCCTGCAACTCCTTAGTTCAAGATCTGCTGTACATTATAAGCAATAAAAATAACTTTGTGATAGTAAATACATCCATGTGCTCTACGAAACGGCAGAGAAATTCAGTGCAGAATCTGACAAAACAGAGCCACCCTCCCAATGGTCCCCTAAAGGACTGCCATGAATAACATATAAAGTTTTGAGTCTGGGCAAACAGTGTAAATGTCTGACAAAACAGGAAGACACCTGCTTCACAGTTTGCTAGCAACATATCTCCCCATAGTGAAAGGGCTTAGCCCAAGAAATGAAGTTAGATTCATTTGTCTCCCCAGAAAATAGCCCTAGCCAGGAAGATGCAGCTACTCACTTAGTTTGGGATAGTCCTCCAGCAGGAAATTCCACTTTCTGGTGTTCATATCTGTAATTGTTATAACAAACACTATGATAAGTGTCTTTTAAAAAAGACTGAATTCTCTGTCCATAAGAACATGGCTATCCATCCATATCCTCCACATTTCAGAACTACTTTAAAAGAATTCTTACCTTGTCCAGCAATCAATTCTCCTCTGTTTGCTTTCACATTAAGCAAACAGTTTGAAGAAGACTTAAAAGTATGAGCACACACCTAGAAGTGGTGGTATCACCAGAGCAAGCCAAGGTCAACTCCCCTAATGAACAACTGTAATGAACCCACCTGCCCAAGGACTTTGGCAACCAATTTCTCTTCAATGCAAGAAGGGATGAAGAATGTGTGTGAAGGTTCCTCTTTGTTAACCAACAAACTCTGACTTCAGTCAGTAACACAATCACTTTCAATTGTACTTCTGTACCCTACAGACAATGTGCTCAGGCCACTACAGTGGAAATTCACCAATTCATCAATACCCAAAATGTAACATGTAGGCCACACTTGTCTGGCAGGTTTATCCCTGGGTAGCACCTGCCTACAACTTCTAGGGAAGATAGAGTGAATTCAGAGTCAGCTGAAGACAGTGAGCCAGGTGGGCCCTGCCCAAAGAACAAGAGCTCCAGGATTTGTTCCCCATGCTGTCACCAACCTGCTGTGACACTGCGCAGGTCACCTCATCACTCTGTGCCTCATTTCCCACATTACAAGTAGGAAAAACTGACAGTTACCATTGAAATCTGAATGCCAACAAAAAAAGTGCTCTTCAGTTCCACTTGCCTCCAAAGTTGCTGGTAAACTCAATCTGCTTCGGCAGTTGCAGCTATTATACACCACAGTAAAGCAGGAGAAATATGAGAATGTCCAACTGCATTTGATAATAAAGACAAGAACTTATGCATGATCTCTGTACTGCTGGCAAATTATCAGCACATCCCACCTCAACAGTAAATGTAATCACGCTGAGTCCCGAAGCACCACCTTGGCTAGCAGGCCCAGAAGAGGACATGTTCTGGCATAAAGTACAGGACACAGATACAGTACTATACCAGAACTACAGGAGCTCTCAAAATCTTCACCAAACCACAACCTCTCATGCTCTTTCAGAGGGGTGTACTCTCACAATCTCTCTCCTCGGAAGCATTCACAGCACTCCAACAGCAGCCCCAAAAACGTCATTAGAATAAAGCAGAAACACCAGAGACTCACCATAATTTCTGGAATCCATCTGTTTGAACACTCCAATCACTTCCGCAGAATACCCAATATCAACCTCAAACCGCAAGCGAGAGATCAGCACGCATTTCCCTTTGACAAGGGCTGAGGCTTTCTTCCAGTTCTTACACATCTTCAAGAGGGATTTCACATCAACCCTACTGCCAACGAAATGAGAGCCTGATGCCAAGCCAACTGCATTTTCTCCTTCCAGTGGTGCCAGAATTACTGACGAAAGTTGACTTGCTGCTTCCACTAGGGAAAAAAGCATGAGATACAGAGAAAAGAATTAACCAAGAACATAGATAAACTAAAGATGCACAGGATACTTCGGGAGGAGAAGGGACAAGAGAATGACAAACAAGCCATGCACCTTCAAGTTTAAAAGGAATTATGATTCGCTCTCTGCTTTCACTCACAGGGACAAAGATATGAGTGTGATGGCCTAGAGGAACAGGTTGGTGGGATTTTCCACAGAGAATGCAGCAGAGGCAGAGGGAACATGTGACAGTAGGTGAACAAGGGACTGTCCAGCATTGCCACTGCATTAGGCTCCCTCTCTGTTAGCAAATGCCCAAACATGGCTCACTAGGCCAGGGCAAGCAATCTGCAGAACACCATTCAGCAGTAAATTGCACACAGCACTTTCACTTACAAAGTTGCAGGGACAGGGGAATGCAATCAGTAGTATGTGCCTGAAAAGATGGGAAGGTGCTTCCGCAAATGGCAAAGGAGAAAGATCAAAAAATATCTGCCTCCTGCCTCATGTCAATGTCTGATACGCAATCTCATCTAGGAGGAATACTGTATATTCACAATACTGTAGGAAGGATATCAGGAAGGAATTTAGTCCAAACCCTTTAATCTCCTTTGTTACAATTTAAGTCTATCACCCTTTTTTATTCTACTGCGTCTTACAGTTAGACTTGTACTTCCTCCCAGCCATCTGCACTCCTATCTTACTAATCACTAGCAACCACCTCTGTCATGATGCCAGGGCATGGGGAGAGAAGGGACACAGCATTTTACAGCTGTTAGCGTGAGACCACAGCTATCTACACTAATAAATGTTCCACTTTTCCCTGTGTCTCTCTGCCAATCTATACCCATATGTTGTCTTTATTATTATAGCTGAACTGTGATGGTTAAGGAGCAAGAATCATTTTTTCATGTATTTTTAGAACACCAAAATAGTGAAGTTCATCCCCAAGACTTCAACTCATAGATACTACAGTAACACAAAGATTCATTAACGTCTCCAGAGTCCATTAGACTCAAGAGCAGGGGACCACTAAGCACGCTCTGCCTCCATGTATTTGTAGAGAGGCAACCTCCCCTATCCAGTAGCTGTTTAGAGTCAATTTGGGTGAATCCAGTCCTTTGAGCTGCACATCATGATCCACTCTGCTTCTTTTTAAATAGTCCAGCTTACTGATATGCAACAAGAACATAAAAAATTTAAGTTCAGTAGTTAAGATTTGAAAAGGGAAGAAAAGGGAGAAAGAAATTCAGACATTTTCTTCCTAACCACTTAAAAAACAAACCCATTTGGATTTCATCCAACTTTATTTTAAAATAAGTGATTTCCAGAATAAACCCAAGCATTTGAGATTTCTACTCCAAAGAAAAAGTTTAGAAGCATCAAGTAAAAGTAATTTTTAATGTAGAGGACTAAAAAACCACCAATTTAGACTTTCTCCTCCCAACGCACCAAGCAAAAGATTTTAGATGCTACCATTTAGCATTGCATAGTCAGATCTCACCTCTACAACTAATACTGAAAGAAACTGGACAAAACCCATATTTTACTCTTTTATTTCAACATCTGTTTCTATGCTTGACTGCATGTTTCATTTATAGTACAAAGAAAGAAATGTAATACAGGACAACATTATTCAGAAGAACAAAATTAACAGTGGGAAGTTCTAAAATAATTGCTTTTACACTTACAAGACTTCAAATCAAGGCCCTTTTAACTCAGTTCTCTTTTCTCAGGGTATTTTTTCCCTCCATATCGTTGCCCAGGTTGATCACATATTGTCTTCACCTGTCAACATGAACTTTCCACAAAGAACTCATATATTTGAAAGCTTTAAGGAAAAAAGCCTGATTTCTAAAAACCATCCTCTTCATTTGCAAGCTCCTTGGTGCAGAGACTCTGCTCTCATCTGTACTTGATAACACTCCAAGCAAACCAGCAGCATTTAAATTATAAATTTGAGGCAACCCACATGGGAAGCTAAAATACCAGCACTCAACTGTGGGTTTTTCAAAGTGCTCAACACAGGCCTAATTCTGTTCCCACTGAAATCAATAGTGATTTATCACTTGCTTCAATACAATGTGCTTTTGAAAAGCTTACCTGAAGTGTTTGCCTCTATCATCTCTCAATCTTTCCAGAACAAAATGACAGGAGAGAAAAAAAGATAAAGCCACCCTTGTTATGCCAAAAAAAGGCAAATCTATTTTCAGTCTCACTCAAAGCCCTAGAGAATTACCGTTTTTCCTTTTCTGACATGCAAAATTAACAGGAAAAAAAAAAAGCCAAACAAAAAAGAGCTGTTTAAAACAAAAACATGAACGGACCTAGAAATTAAGCATTAGCCAGTGGAACACGCTCAGTTCTCAATACAGATTCATATGAAATACCTGCACAGCAGGTATTTTTCCTATGATCAGGCTTGTTGGTTGCTGAAAAATTCAGCAACGGCAGAAAAAGTTAAACCTATGCTTAGTATTTAGATTACGTGAAAAATTAAGTTATTTCTACTCAACTACAAAGTGTCAAGAAAACGTTATGAGCTAGATGCCTAAAAGATGGGCGTTATGTTTGAGTAGCATTAATTTTATTACTCCAGACAATAACAAAGCTAAATAATAATTAGAGAAGGCAGGGGAAAGGGGTCAAAATTTGAATTCTTTTTTACCATTCAACAACCCATTTACTTACTGAAACTGCTGTAATCGTCCAGGCTGAAATTCCATTTTTTAATAGCAGGATCTAAAATAGGGCAGAATATGAATCATTTGGGGTTTAAAAAAGTGGTGCTGTGAAATGTTCATACGAGGTAAGAAAATTCAATCTACTAATGCAAACTTTTTGACATGTATCTGAAAAACAGTATGCCCAAGTTTACAGCTACATGACACCAAAAAAGCCATAGGGCATATCAATGCTAAGACAAGAAGAATGCAGCAGCCATTCACAGGGAGCAGCAACACATAGGGGGAAACAAAAGTAGAATATAACAAATAAAGGCAGGGAGAACAGATCAGAAGCAAGCCAAAAAGGTGGAGGCTCCACTGCTCTCAGTAACCCACTTAGCTGAATCAGCTCAGCAACTCCGAACTACAGCTGAAGTGACCCATTTTCCCATACCAATTTATGAATAACTTCTCTTCCTCACTCCCAAAAGACTCCGACCAGCTGCTGTCACTAAACTTCTTAGAGCACTGTTCATAAAACAAGGCTTCTATTTCTTGGCTAAATCAAAGCTCAAGCTATTTATGCCCAGAATTTCTTTCCAATCTCAGCTATCTTTACTTTTCCAGTCCCCCATTAATACCACATATTCCACCCCAGCAATAGCTGCGCTGCTAAGAACATATAGCATCTACAGTTCCAGCAGATGCTGAAACTTCAATCCAACATAAAACAGAGGTAACAGCAAACAATCAATTCTTACCATAGCTTTTGCTTGGTATCTTCTTAAACACCGCAATGAGTTCAGAATTATACCCTATTTCGACCTGGAATCGGTCTTCCCCATATTTCACACATTTTCCTTTTGTAACACTATTTGCTTTCTTGCAAGAAGCAGCTTCAAAGGCAGAGCCTGCACCAGCAGAGCTGGTCAGCTTCTGCATCCTACCACTGGCCTGAGAGGCACCACCTCCCCCTTCTCCTTCCGTTGGTCTGCTTGTGTTTATCAGCATTTCTGAATCACTCGGGGTGGCACTGCTCAGTGGTGAAAGATGTTTTGTGGCAGATTTGTTCTGACTTTGTAAATCTTTACTACCATCAGGGCGCCTGTTATCAATTAATCTAGGATGAGATGGCTCTGTAGGGTTTTTGAAAGCTGGGAAGCATTTGGGCTGCTGGAGTGTACCAAGATTAATTAAAGCTTGTTGTCCGTGTTCCTGACCACCAGCATCCAAGTAATGTTTATGGGAATAACTCAGAGAATTTGGGATCATTGTAGGGAACTGCTTAATGTCACTTGCTTGTCCCGAGTCCTCTGAACAATTCTTTTGTTGCTCTCCATGTGAGCCAACCATCTGTTGGTTTGCAGTGTAATGATTATAATCTTTCTGAAGATAGCTCTTCTGCTCCACAGGACTGTTTGGATTCCGTTGCTGCTGGCTAATGAACCTGACATGATTGTTTTCTTCCTTCAAGTTTCCCTGATTGCCTGGAATCTGTTCTTTCACCTGAGGTCCAGCACTCCCCATCTGCCCACCTCTCTGGGCTGCTAGCCTCTCTGCTCTCCTAGCCAATGCCTTCTGGCGGTTCTCTTCAATTCTTCTCTTTTGTTCCTCTGTAAGGCCTGATGACATCTTCAGCAATTCAAACAATAAATCTGAATCAAAACTGCATCCGGAATTAAACACAGAGGCACTTGCTTCTTTACAGGAATGGAAGCCAGTCTACAACAAAAAAAAAAACAAAAAAAACAAACAGCAAAAAAAGACAGGAAGTTTAATCTCTGTTCCCCCTTGTCTTGGTTTCAGGTCAGCTCAGTCGGTAACAAAGCACCACGAAGCCGCTCGCTCACCCCCCACCCCTGCCCCTGGCCACGTTGGGATGAGGAGAAAATACAAAGGCAGGCTTGTGGGTCGAGACAAGGACTGGGAGGGATCACTCCCCACTTATGGTCACGGGCAAAAGACAGGCTAAACTTGGGAAAAAAACAAAATCCATTTAATTTACTACAAATCAAAACAGAAACAAAACACAAGGGTATTAGGAAGGGAAACTAAACATCAGAACAACCTCCCCCCACCCCTCCCACCTTCCCGGCTCAGCTCCACT
>VYZV01029363.1:134291-154262 GCA_013401275.1 Pandion haliaetus | reverse complement strand
CCACCATCACTCCCCGCCTAGAGGCGGGTCCGACATTTTGGCGCGCGGGTCCGACATTTTGGGGCAGCGAATTCTTCCAGCAACTTCTTAAAGGGACCGCCTCTGCAGCCCCCCTCCCCTGCCACCAAGGAAAACCGCGCCACACAAACCCATAACACCCCTAAAAATACTTATGGTATTGGTAAGTCAGTATTATTAGTGACTTGGTATTACTGTAACTGATCCTACACAAAAACCTAGTAGTAGAGCAAAGCTGTCAGACCAATGCTGAGCCATTATCAGCAAGCAGAGGCTGGCAACCACTACTGGAGCTGTGCATGCTGTCCCACATAGATAAAACATATGGAAAAAGGAGAAAATCCCTATTCCGCTACAGTTCTAAGCACTCTTCTCTGCAAATCCCAGCAGAACTCATAAAATAGCCAAGCACAAGGACACCCTGCACTGCAGAGTCAGCCCTGCAAAGGCAAATGCTGGCAAAACAATACATTTCTGCAGAGTCTTGTATGCAAGTGTTTCATATTTCTGGTACCTAACAGCAAAGATGGGATAACACCCCATCTTTCCTGATTAGCTTCCTGTTTTGGGGCGTCTCACAGCATGTACCAGATACGTACTGAACCCCAAAGGGCAGAGTCAGCTCCTGCTTTGACAAAGGTCCACTCACAAGTCAAGGACCTTCTGATAAAAGCGAGGACCTGGCCTCACTCCATCTGCACCCTGCTACCCACCTCATCCAGCACTCGGAGACCTACTTACTTCACCACCCTGTAAAAAGTTCACTCCTTGCTCCTCTCCTCTCCCAAGCACCAGGTTCCGCCGTCCCAAACTCCACTGAGGTCCCGGCCCCCACCCCGCAGGCTGGGGCCCCCCGCCGTCCTCAAGGAGTACCCGCCACAGGGGCCCAGCACGACCGCACCCCACTGGGGCCCAGGGGCCACGCCACGGGCCCTCCCCGCCCCCGTGGGCTCCCCTATAGCCCGCGCTGGGCTCAGCCCCGGCCCAGCCGCTTCCCACCGCCCCAGGCCCGCACACCCACCGGCTGGCAGAGGCCAGGTAGGCCGCCAAAGGGCGCGCAGCCGCGCAGACTACAACTCCCAGCAGACCCGGCTCTTCCGCCCGGCGGCACTGAGCCGTCAGCCGCGCGTAGCATGCGGGGAACTAAATAACGGCGCGGGGGGCGCTTGGCACGCTGGGAAATGTAGTCTGGTCCTCAGGGCGCCATTTTAGGGGCGTTGAGAGCTGCGCGCTCTCGCCGTAGGAGTCTGGGGGCTGGAGGCCGCCCCCGATACCTTCTCGCCAGCGTTCGGTTTAGGCCCACGTACGGGGTGCGGGGACCCTGCTGTCGGCCACGGGCAGAGGCTTTGCCCCAGACAGCACCCAGTGCTGCACAGCTGGAGCAGAGCTTCCTTACTTGCTGCCTCTGGTGTGTGGGACCCGGCACACCAAGGTGTGTGGCTTTTAAATGGGTGACTATGAGTAGGGAATAAGAAATGGAGGTAATGCGTGAGAAAGGGTGAAAACACTGTTGTCAGCAGTGAGGAGGGAATCTGCCCCAGGGTGTTAAGAGCAGTGGCTGACGTTGATGCAAGGCAGCTGGCTGTAATCTTTGAAAAGTGGTGGAGATGAGGGGATGATCCTGGTGACTGGAAGAGGCAAATGTCAGAGTTATTCACAAGAAGGGCCTGAAAGAGGACCCAGGAGACTGCAGGCCCATTAGTCTTATTCCAGTCTCTGGGAAACTAGCAGAGTGAGTCCTCCTAGAAATTATCACAAACAAAATGAAGCAGGTGATTAGGAAAAGCCAGCACAGATTTACCAAAGGCAAATCACACCAGACTAACCTGATCACCTTCTACAACGAAGTAACGTTTTCTGTTTACGTGGGGAGAACAGTGGATGTTTACCTGGACTTCAGCAAAGCGTTCAACCCTGTTTCCCACAGCCACCTCCTGGACGAACTGGCCAGATACAGACTGGAGGGGTGGTCTGCGAAATGGGTAGGAAATTGGCTCACAGGCCGCATGCAGAAGGTGGTGATCAATGGGTTTTACTCAGGCTGGCAGCCTGTCACAAGTGGGATCCATCAGGGATCGATACTGGGCCCCATGCTGTTCAAACAGTTGCACTGGAAGAGGTTTCATCTTGATGTAAGAAATTAATTTTTTACATTGAGAACAATCAATCACTGGAACAACCTCCCCAGGGATATGGTGGGGTCCCCGTCACTGGATGTTTTCAAGATGCGATTGGACAGGGTGCTAGATAATCTCTAGGCTCTCTTTCCCACAAAAGGTTGGACCAGATGATCTTTCAAGGTCCCTTCCAACGTGGGCTGTTCTATGATTCTGTGAACACCTACATAATAAGGTAATTATTCATATTTGCATCAAAGTTCTAAATAAAAGGGTCTCCTGGCATTCTTATTATACATGGGGCTTGATTATACACATCAAGCCACCCTTCGTGGACAGTCGTGATCCCCATGTGTGTGACCAGAGTGATACATGGGGAGAAAGCGGAGAAAAGGCCCTGCGGAGCACCATAATCCCCTCTCATCTCTGACTTTCACCACCCTGCCCAGTGGCAGGTCTGGAGCTGCCATCCTTGTCCCCAGATGCCATTTTCTCCCACCTGACAGACCCTTTGGCTGGGGACACCGAAGCCAGCTGGCGGTTTCACAGTTTATTCATTCTTCTCTCTGCTGGTTAATTAGAAAAGGTTATCCTTAAATTGCTTCCTGATTAAGCAGCACTGACTGCCATTAGTCAGGAGCTCATCAGCCTGAGAAAAACAAGGCAGGCAGCAAGAACAAGGTGCGACTCAAGACAGCACAACCCTGGGAGTGCTGTTACTCACCTGGGAATCGCACACACACAGACGTGAGCACGCCACGTGCACACAGGCGCTCGCAAACACACCACTTTGAAAGACAACCACAGGCCTGAGGAGAGGTCTTGGTCCAGGGTTTTGTCCCAGCTTCTCTTAAGGGTAAAAGTCAAGTCTTTTTCCATTTTCCAGGCCCCCTGACTGCAGAGCAGGTTTGCTAGGAAAGGATGCTCAGCCCGGTGGTCTCTGTTCAGATCCTCTGCCATTGCCCTTTCTTCCCCTGCAAGCCAGCAGACTCCAGATGGCTACAGAGCAGACAGAGAAAGGGATGAGAGACCTTTTTTTTCTCCTTCTTGTCACACTTCTAACTGCCCAAAGCTAAACCAGATCCCAGTGTCACATATGGGAGAGAGAGAGAGAACATGCAGAGAATAACCCTGCAACTGTTTCCAGCCACCTTCTCCCCTGCAGCAGCTATCTAGTTCCAGGCCTCTCATGATGGCTTTTCTGCTTTGGGAGATCTGGGAAAAAAAAAAAACAAACTTGGGAAAAGTGGAGAAAAGCCCCTGTTGGGACTGTCCCCAACTCATGAAGATGATAAGAGCTGAGCATCATTTGCAGAGAGCTCTTGGGTTGCATGGTCAGGCAGACACACAGACAGACGTTGAAGCATTTGCTCCATATGGCACAACTTCAGCGAGGCACAAGGAACCACCCAGCCATGCAGAGAGCAGACCTACAAAATGAGAGGCTGTTTGTGAGCAGTTTGCTGGTAGCACTCCAGGTGTCCTTTGAGTCAGAACATGCTTCCAGCTGTGGCTTGGACTCGCTCTCCACACACTAGGTCAGGGAGTAGAGGTGCAGTATGAAAATTCTGGGAGGACTGGGAGGGTTAGCACACCCCAGCTTTGCTGCGGAGGAAATGGTTCACCCACTTCCAAGGAAACACTCTGGTCGGTGAAAAAATGTAAGGAAATGGGGTTCTTAGTGCTGTTCTTGCCAGGATCTTTCCATCACTTGGATCATGCTCTAAACATCCTCTCATGGGCTGGGCTGGCTGCTCCCAACTGCTGGCTCCCGAATGAGGACAGAACTGCCTGCATTGTACATCTTGTACAAGCAGCAACTAATACCCAAAATAAAAGTTAACCAAGACCCCAGAGCTATTCTGGAATCTCATGGATTGAGGGGTTTTGAGCTGCTCTTAGGAGGTCCTACTGCTGTCATATCGAATGTATTTGCACCACTCCACTGCCTTGCCAAGACACCTTGGTGGTTCTCCACATGGACAAAGCTGTCCACCTTCATCCTGGATGTGTGGCCAGCCTGCACTCTCTGCTGGGGCTGAACTGCATGCAGAGCTGCTGTGTGCAGCAAGGCCATCCAGCAGACAACTGGAAATCAGCCCAGGATAGTGGCCCTCAGATGCCCCAGCTTCTTGGAGGGTTTTGGTAGCCCACACTGAGCTCAGAGACACCATTACCAGTGCCTAAATGTGCCAGTCTTTGATGAGCTGTGGAGAACTTGTAGTTGCACCTTCTAAAATAAATGAATCCAATGCTCATGAGCTTTATCAGTTCCTTCCCAGCTAAAGCCAATCAAGTGGCTGGACTGGAGACATGCAGGTTCGTTCAGAGAAGGTCTTGGGGCAGGAGAGTCAGAGAAAGGCCCATGGACTGGCAGAGCTGCTTCTGATTGGAGAAACCCTTTCTTGTGGGCTGCTAGGGTCTGACCCAAATACTTTTTACAGCACCTGTCCTCTGTAGGCTGTGGGGTTGTGCTTCCTTTGCTCTGGTTTGGGGTCCTCAGCGGGGTCTAAGTTTCCTAATGGGGAACCAGAGCCCTGGGCTTGAAGGGCCAGGGGGTGCTTGAGTTTTGGGGGGATACTGACCCTGCATCTCTCCCCCCATACCAGTTGTCCCTGGATTTCTTTTCTTAGACAGCTGTTAATCCCCTCTACTTTCCCTCTGCCATCAAGGCACATTCAAGGACCATGGAGTGCTGGCCCGTTTGACAGCCCAGCTACTACTGCAAGTTGACTCTGAATCAGGCCCTTTTCCCAAGCATCTTTGTAGCACCAAAGACAAAATTTGGAGTTTGCTGAATCCAGCTGCCCTTGAAACTGATGAAAGAGGACCTGCAGAGGCTTTTCTGTGAGCTTTTCTAGCATGAGAAGGTTGCTCCCCTCCTCTGACTGCCAGCTCAGTGAAGCCCACTTCTTTTTCCCTGCTCTTTGGCCACCTGGTGCAAGCAAAATTAGTCACCCTCCACTCTTTTGAAGCAGCCTCTTTTATCTACACAGCTTGTTCTTCCCTGGCACACTGAAGCCTTCCTGCTCTTGTTTATAGTACAACCCCTCCAACAGATTGCAGGGTCTCTTTTCTGCCTTCTGTCCTTCTTGGCTGGATTCCTCTCCACAGCTCCAGTCCAGAGCAATGGTCTGCACAGCACATGGCCTCTGCTTTGCTGCCAGGCTGCTGCCATGCTCACAGGGCTGCTGCAAAGCTGAGCTGACTCTTGATCTTTTATGCAATGCAGCCCAGGTGTGGGGGGCAGTTCACTGGCACCCAGAACAAAGATTTAAAAGAGAAAACAAACCCCACATCCTACATTGAGATGCAAACTGTGTTTCCAAAGCTTCTGTCATCAGCATTTAAGACAATATGAGCTGTGATCCAGCTGGGGTGTGGGCACTAGCAATGTGGATTCTCCAATCTCTTATCATATGCCTAAGATCAGGGCAGAGCATATCCCTCTACTCTACACAACTGGGGTTTTTTGTCCAGATGCTGAACAGAACTTTATCTTGATGAAATACGGTTGAACTGGCAGAAGGGTTTTAAGTTAGAAGGAAAGGTTTGTGTGCACACACAGAGAATTTAACTGCATAAGCTTTATTTCCTCAGAAACCAGGCTAAACAAACCAAAGTTGCATTCCCAGTTCTATTCTGGAGCTTAAATTACTGGCCTTGTTTTCCAGCTCAGAATAAGCAGCTAATCCTATGGCCTTAGTATTGATGAGATCCTGTTTGTTAAAGCTAGCTACAGTTCTGTGCCCTTTCTCTTCCTGGTGCATGAGAGACCCAGAGATATGAAGACATCCTTTAGGTAGGAGCATCAGAGGTCACTGATGTTAAATAATTAACCACCAATGTAATATTAATGATCTTTTGCCCTTGAACAGGAGCAGCATCTCTCCTTGGTGGATCTCAAAGCGTACTCCAGACCAAGGGGAGTTGGCAGAGCAGCTCTGGGCTTCTGTGGGATGCAAAGTCTGATGCCAGGGGGGTTTCCAAGAGGCAGACCCAGGGTTGTGGCATGCCCAAGACTTTCCTAAAAGCCCTGAGCTTACAGTGGGTTCTGATAAAACTGTTTGCCATCCTCTGCTGTGACTTAGATGGGAGCAGCATAAGGGCACTGCTTAAATTAGGGATGTGGACTCAGCACAGGACTCTCTTCTGCCTCAGTCTTCACTCAACCAATGCTGCAGGAAGGTTGCTCTTACCTTAGAAACCTCCATGAATGCAGTGCATGGAAAGTGAGCCAGGATCTGGCCTTGGCAAACAGCACACGCATAACTTGAAGTGTGTGCTTAAGCTTGTTAAGCCTCCTCTTTCAACAGAGAAGATTTTCCTTTATGTTGGGAGTCTGATCTGCTACAGAAGTGGGGAGTCACAAGGTGATTTGTTTGTTATATTTTGTATAGCAGACTGATCTAGAAAACACTTGCTGTCAGCTGCAGTATTTTGCTACCAGCTTGTCTCAGTGACTTCCACTGGGCTCCTTGAGATAGCAATTATTCCACAACAGGGAGTGCTCTTGAAGTGTCAGGGCAGCATGCTCGCAAGGTGCTGCTGCAGTCTGCCTGGGCGGCACTATGTCTCTCATTATAAGTAACAAGGGTCATAAGCAATGGGAATGCATGTGCCTTTATTTAGGGGGGGTATTTCCCCATTTTGATCACAGTAAAAATCGTGATAGCCAGATCCTGAGAAATAGCTACAAAGGTTCTGTTTAAAAGAATGTGACTACAGAAAGCAGATGCTCATCAAGTTAAATAAGGAATTTAATTAGCCTTCATTTTATCTTGTTTCCAGCAATATGATGACAAATAGCATCTTAATAAAATAACATTAGGGAGCAGCGCAATTCCAGTGCTTCAGGAAATGAGAAGCAGTAGAAGTTAGAGGCCTGTTCCCACCAAAGAAGTAATTCTCATTCAGAAATCTGACATGGTGTTAGGATGGATAATGTTCTAGCAAAATGGTCCTCTGGCACTTAGAAATATTTACAGCCCCTTTTGGCTTTAAAAAGCTTAATATAGGGTGGTGGGCAAGAAGGAAGTGGCATGAATATCTCAAGGGACTGGTAGTGCAATTAATATTTTTTTTATTCCTCTGGTGGAACAGGTGTGCAGGGTTCTTTACAGGTGAACAAAAAGAGTTGTCCTTTCCCCAGTGGCGCTATAACTAAACATAGACATTATATGTTGTACAACAAGCAGCGGGTTTAGTGTTTGTCATGTAGTTGAATACATCCAAATTCAATTACAAACTTCCGTTTGATCTAGGAAATCAGTTTTGTGTAACATCGTGAGGACAGGTCTTGCCTCACACTGAGAAAGGTTCATGAAGGATCCACAGAAAGTTCACTCATGTCATGGTTTGAGAGCTGCAGAAGTTTGTCTAAGCTCAGTTGTAACTTCTGGGACTTGAGAAACTAGCATTGTTTGGAATATTTCTGTCCAGCAAAAAGGATTACAAAATGCAAGAGTTACAACAATAAAAGATTATGAGATTTAGCTTCATTATACAAGAATAAAGGAATTACTTATCCCATTCAGCATGGTTGTCCACTGAATCCTTCCTTTTTGTCTATACCAGGAAGCAGATCCATGTTTTAGGTGATAGATCATGGGATTATCACATAGCTGTCCACTGTAAAATGCACATTTTGATCCTGGGTGATATATTGAGGCAATATATTTCACTTAATGATCGTATGTTGTAACAGCAGTTATTCCTGGTGGTCTATTTGACATTTTCCATCTTTCAGATTCAGTGGTTGCTCCATAGTTCTTTTGTTAGGAAAGGAGAAAAGTGTAAGAGTTGTCTGATTGGATCTCTTGTCACGTGAGGCTGCACACATACACAGACAGTACACACATTGAGTTTATACATGTATAAATATTTGTGCGTAAACAAATATATATATTTGCTGATAGAGTAATTTTCTGGATTCATGATTTAATGTATTAATCTGAGATTATGCTGCTGTTGCTGAGGATAGAAATGCTTCAGATGAATTGGGAGTCTTCTGCCAGTAACTTCTTGGCCTGCATTTAGTTTAGGTTGATGAGAGCTGAAAGCTGTTGCTCTCTGACAGCTCTTCACTGGTGTATGTGAAATGAGTTTGTGATTCTTGATTCAGGTCCTAGAAAACAGATGTCCATGCTACAAAACCCGCCTTTGCTATTTAGACCCTCACTAACACTATCTAGAGGGATGGTGATGAAGCTCTGCTCATTGCTATGGGGCAGTCTTGAATCAAAAGTGCAGAAGTATGGATTGGGAGTGGGTCTCCGCTTTTAACAGGCAATAAATTCCTTTTAAAATTATCTTATAGGAACTAGTTTTAAGACTGAGTGTGGAAGGGTTAGGTTTTCCCTTCTCTCTACCAGTGGAAAAAATTCAGAAATGTATTGACCTGGAAAATCCAAGCTCAGAAGCAGCAGCCGGGTTTTCAGCAAGTCCCTTGTTTCTTTCCCTGTTGTCCGTCTGGATTCACTGTAACACAGAGAAATCAAGCATTGGCTCTGAGGTCAAGTAAAGTTTGGAAATGGCCACCATTTCCATACAATTTTGCCAGGATGGGTGGTGCTGCCCCATGCTCTGAGAACGCTGCTTGCTGGATATGAAGGGCTCAGGTCTGTAAGCAGTGGTGGGGATGACTTTTCTCATTTGCAGAGTGTTTGCAAAATTGGACCCTAAGCCCTCCTGGAGCAAATTGTGAAGCAATGCACAAATCAAATCAAGATGCTGACTGTGATCCCATCACGGCACAACATCATGCTGACAGAATTTGAGGCTAAAAGCAGTGACATTCGTGTCTAGCGATATCTAATACGTCATATGGTTGTATAGTGACAACTGAGTCCTGGAGGACAAAGACTAACCCTCATATGCCTTGCAAGTATTTTCCAGTCCACAGATGAGTTAAAGACTAGATCTTGAAAATCATTTGATGCACCACCTGAACTTGATCTCTTAACAATGGAACAGGTAGTTCTCTCTGAATTTGCACCTGCTGCCAGTTTTTATTCCTGGTCATGACACCATGCAGTATTAACGTTACCTGCAGATGCAACCAACTTTTTAATAGATTTTCCACACTCTCATTAATTACTTAATTGGTGCACAGTAATATAAGAAATTAAGTGTATTCCTATAGGGCAATCGTACTTCAGACAGGTACCAAGCTATTTGCAAGCAGAATTAAAAACAAATGAGAGAAACTTTTTCAGTTGTCCCCGCTTCATCCCCAGTTTCAGCAACAAAGCCAATATATTGCCAGGTACTGATCCCACTACCTGGGATTTGTCCAGGTTGAGAACCGATTAGTGTTCTCCTACGAAGACAGGCTGAGCAAGTTGGGGTTGTTCAGCTTGGACAAGAGAAGGCTCTGGGAAGACCTTATAGCAGCCTTCCAGTACCTAAAGGGGGCCTACAAGAAAGCTGGAGAGGGACTTTTTACAAGGGCATGTAGTGAAAGGACAAGGGGTAATGGCTTTAAAATGAAAGAGGGTAGATTTAGATTAGATATAAGGAAGAAGTTCTTCACTGTGAGGGTGGTGAGGCAGTGGAAGAGGTTGCCCAGAGAGGCTGTGGATGCCCCATCCCTGGTTCAAGACCAGGTTGGATGAAGCTTTGAGCAACCTGGTCTAGTAGAAGGTGTCCCCGCCCATGGCAGGGGGGTTGGAACAAGATGATCTTTAAGGTCCCTTCCAACCCAAACCATTCTATGATTCAATAATTCTATGATTCTTATTTGAGGGAAGAGGGGGAGAGAGAACACAGCTTGTATAAATCAGATTAAAGTATTGACAACTCTTAAGCAATGCTCATTCCAGGAACAAGCTCACTATGTGATAACACCACTGCTATAAAAGAAGCACATTTTGAATGCATGCCACTTTGCAAATACCTGGTGGGTCGTGAGTTCTTGAGGCTTAGTTCCTAGAAGAGAAAACAGGATTGCTGGAAAAGTTAAATACTCTAGATGGAGATTATCCAAATGATTTAATAGGTGAGAGAGTTAACAGCCACTGAACCTTGCTTTGATGGTTCAGAACCATCTTGAGTCAGAGTAGAGTAGAAATTGTTACAGCTGATACAGACTAAATGAAAAAAATCAGGGTCTTGACCCAGGCCTAGTGAGCAAAGAACTCCACTGTGTGCCATGATTAGCCTTGTCTTTGCACATTCAGTGGGAAGGGCATGGTTAAATGTGAACCTAGAAGAACAAAATCCTGTCTCTCCTGTCAGTGTGGTTGCTGGACGTCAGGACCATGAAATATTAATAGTGTGTGTTAAGAGTCCACCTCTCTGCCTGATCCACAGACGGTGTGCATCTGTCTCTGCTTTCAGCTACAGAGCTCAGCTCGAGCTGCGGACGCTAGTGCTTTTCACTTGGGAGCCCTCGATGCACCCAGCAGGAGGGCAGCTTTGCCACTGGTGTTGAGTCTGGGCTTGGCAGATGGCTCCAGCTTCCTGACTGTCACTCTGGCATCTTGCATCAGCACTAAAACCCCCTGTGTTATTTCTATTTGATACATTAGTCCTTTTTTTTGCCACAAAGCAGAACATGAGCAAAGGGTTGGAGGCGATGTGAGATGACCGGAGGAGGGATGAATAGCAGGGTAGTAGGAAGGAAAGGGGAGAGCTACAGCTGCAAGCAGAGATATCTTCAGCAGCTCTACCAGTATCCCATCCCCTTTCCCCATCCCTCTTTCACACACACACACACACACACAGAGGGAGTTAAGCAGTGGCAGATGGGGAAAGAAAATAGATAAATAAAAGTGTCAGTAGGATGGATTGGTTTGCACTTCGTCTCCTCTCATCTCTCTACATATGTCTGCTGGTATGTAAAGATCACACAACCAAGGGACTTG
This sequence comes from Pandion haliaetus, assembly GCA_013401275.1. Classification (NCBI taxonomy): domain Eukaryota; kingdom Metazoa; phylum Chordata; class Aves; order Accipitriformes; family Pandionidae; genus Pandion; species Pandion haliaetus. The sequence continues at coordinate 143,260 of VYZV01029363.1, read as the reverse complement.
GCACTGACCCGGAAAATTTATACCACTGAACATAAAAATGAATCAAAAAGAAAAATGTAGGAAGGAGGTGGTCAGGGAAGAGAACAAGAGGAGATTAATTTTTTTTCATGTATACATCAGGATTTCGTTGGGACAGCAATTTCATGGGAGTACGTATTGCCAATGCCACTGCAGGAGCAGCTCTGCCTCAAAGAAAAGAGACTGGGTGGGCAGCTTCCTGTGCTGAGATCCCTCATGGTTTTGATCCTTATCTGCCCAAATGAGGGCTCCCCGAAGGGCATCAGAGGCAGACAGGGGTGAGCTCAGCAGCAGAGGCCCAACACATGATGGCTTCAGACAGAAGGGACTCAATCTCCCTCTCCAAGCTCTTCTGATACCACACACTCAAACCACATCAGGGAGGGCAGGAGGACGATATATCTCAGGCTACTCTGGGCCAATACTCCTGTGATTTTCCAATTTTCCACTAAGCTGGTCTGTCCAGAGGAAACTCTTCTCCTCTGTGTAGTGCCACCATGTAACTGAAAAAGCAGCATCCCAAGGAAGAGATTGTTGGTCTACCTGCTGTGCCTTTTGCCTGGATGATCAGGACTCCAGCCATGGGCTTCATTTAGCATATGTCAGCAGCAGCTCCTCATTGTCATAATGTACATAAGCACAGTCACTCATGCAGTTCTGCCAGCTTGTGATCTTCCTCTAAGTCTCATCAGATCCAGGCCCATTCCCAGAGTTACCATGAGTACCGCAACACCATGCCCTGCAGGTGGCAAAAGCTGGTCCTGAACTGGACTAAGCCCACCTTGCCCCATGCACCCTCCTGTGCAGGCAGCCTGGGCAGAGACCCACAACGTGGCCACTGTGCTGGGGTAGGGTGATGGTTGGGAGCAGGGGAAACAACAGCCACCCGCTCCTCTGGTGGGGCTACTGCAAGCTTGAATGCCCATCCCTGCTCTTCCAGGGGTAGGTGGGGTTGATACGGGGCACCATGCTGCTAGCTCTCCTGGCCTCTATGCCCGGCATGGGAGCCTTACCCAGGACCACAGGCAAGTTCAAGGGATGGATGAGGTTCAAATTTGGCCTGTGTATTATGCATGGAAACCTTCGTTTTTAGAACATGCTGGAAACTTTTTTCCTAAGGCACTATCTATCCTCCAGGGCACCCTTTCTTCCTTCTCATTGCTAGTTTCTACACAAATACAGGATCTTTGTTGCTTAGTCACTCTACCATTCCTGCTGTTTATTGTCTCCAACGGGTGTAATTCTCTGCTTGGGAGACCTTTGCAAGTTGCTGTGGAGGAGCTGTGGGCTGTTGTCATCCCGTTTCCAGGGGGCAATAAACAGCAGCAGTCAAACTTCCATGGAACCAAGATTGTGTGACTATTCAGTCATAAAGAGAGGGAAGAAAAACAGATATATATTGTGTGTGTGCTTATTTGCACATCACACAAGGATGTGCAAATTGCCCTCAGAAGAGAGTCTTGCTATGAGGTAAAATAGGTCCCCGTGTAGCACTTCGCTGCTGACTGGAATAAGGGAATTCTCCTGCCTGTGCCTCAGTTTCCCTATGCAAATCAAACGGCTTGTAGCTCTCCCACCTAGCTTAAGTGCTTGCAGGGCCAGGAGTTTATTCATGCCCTTACAGGGCAGGTCAGAAAGGCAGGGATGTGAATTTGGGGGTGACACAGGGAGAGAAGTGTTTCCTGGGGTTAACAGCTTCTGTTTTCCCCCTCTTCTTGAATGAGAACAAGCATTTGTCTGGGAGGAGGATCCAGAGAAACCACATCAGTCTTAAGATGGAAAGGGCTGATATTAGAGCCAGCCCATCCCAACAGTCACCTGCATCTGACCTGAGGGTTAAAAAACCATCACCACAGAGAGCTAAAGCCTGTTAGGAAGGAAAAGCCACTTCAACAGCAGGGAATTGTTGCCTGCATGCAGACACTGGCTCAGAAGCAAGTGCTTTTGAGGGTTTCCTTTTGGGGGCTGTGGGACTGAATAGTCTAGTGGGACTAAGTCATTAAGAGCTGCATGACCCCAAGGACCAGAGAGGATTTCCAACTCATCAACTGAGGGTTCAGCCCATTGGGAAACCCAGGCACTCAGCTCCTTCGTGGAGGTGTTTGGAACCTGGCAGCATCCATCCTAAAAAGCTCCCCCCACCATAAAATGTAATTAACAAAACCCTTTAACTACATAAACTTCTAAATCAATTCATTACCTTGGCAAGAAAACGTATATGGTTTTTAAATCTCCCTTTAATTAAGATAAAGTCCGTTAGGAAGCAGTAGATCTAGGCCATTATTTGGACGTAACAGTCTCTCACTTCACATGCTCCTTAGGCCCTGGGAGAGTGTGTCAACGTGATGCTCAAGCTCCCTTCCAAATGCTGTGTCTGGGCCACATGCAAGGCCAAGACCTCCCTTTCAGAACAAAGTTTCCGTTCTGATGTACTATTGGGGGACCCTCCTTGGAAGCACAATGGTCAAAAATCAACTCCTGTTTCCACTGCTCTAAATCCATTAACTTTTCCCACTCACTGCTCTTCCATTTCTCTCTGCTTTCATTGCCGGCAGCACTCCCATCTCCGACAGCTCTGCCTTTAAATCCACACTTATCCTCTCATCTCTATCTTATCTCTTCCTGAGAGAGCCCTTAGTTCTTTCATAGGCAGACACTGTGCTTGTCCTTTGTGCAAAGGTGTGGGGAGAAGTCACCAAGGAGAGTGATACCTGCCAGTGAAATCTTAGCGTGCTTATTAGTGACAGTTGTGAGCTTTTCTGTATTTCTGATGTGCATTGGAGTGTATTCAGGGCAAGAGAGAGAGGCAACGCAGTATCTTAACAGGCTGTAGGTTAGCCCAGTGTTTTGTACCTGGTATTTCCAGGCAGATCTGGAAACCTACTGACTGCTCCTGCTGTGAAAATTATGTGGAGCTGGTGCATATGGTGGGTGCTTCTTCAGCACAGGGAGAAACTAGGATGTCCTCCTATGGTGTTCTTCACTGTGTGCCTTTCTCTGATCTCCAGTGTCCCCTCCCTTCTCAATGCAATGAGGGTCACTTAGGAGACACCTGAAATGGTCTTCTCCTCATGTCTGGACCTTGGCCTCTGCCAACATGGAAACTCATCTACTACTGATGAAACTAAGATTACCTGGCTTGTAAGTGACTTCACTGCCTGCATTGTATTTACGCAGCATGTGTGTATTTGCCTGCTGATCCAGAAACAAGCTGCTGTAGCTGAGGAATTTATGTGGGCAGCCTAAGATGTTAAATCCTAAAATATGGATTTGTAAGAATTTGGGGAAACAGTCTCAAATGTTCAAGATGTTTATTACACTGAAGCAGAGTTGTAGCTCAAGAGGAATCTCAGTTTAGCACAGGATTGACAGGATTAATCTCCTGGACATCCTGGCATGGGGTCACCACACATGACACTTTTGTGCCACGAATGGGTCCTCCTGAGGACAGACATTCAGTCTTCCCTTACAAAGTTGCTCCTGTTTCCTTAAGCTGAGTATGGCAGTGTTGTGCCACAGTATAATCATGATGGTCCTAAGGGGAATATCATCAGCGGTACTGTGTCTGATCATGAAGCCTGGTAGCTAAGCAAATGCCTGATGACATGCTAGATCCTCTCATTTCACCTTGATTTTGAGAGCACACCATATCTCTCAGGATCAGCCCCTAATGGGCTTGTTTAACAACATTGTTTTCCTCTAAATCCCGTGTCAGACAAGTGAGAGCTAGTTCTAGGACTGTTGCATGTTGTTAAAATAACATACATAGGAGAATGCAGTTAGAGACTTGAAACAAATTTGACTTGACTCAAGAGAGTAGTGGAAATATCCAAGGGACCTATGATTATATACTTTCTCTTTTTTTTTTTTTTTTTATGTCTAAATTCCAGGTCCTTTTAGGTTTGGGATTTCATGACAATTACTACATTCCTGGATAGTTAAAACTACTCAGCATTTGGCTAAATGCCTTCTGAAGATACCCCAAAATGCACCATCTATTGTAGCTGCTCTATTCAAGTCACAGTTCTGACTAGTCACCCAAGGGGACAAGGAATTCCTTTTGTAGGAGTTAGTGTAGGACTTGTTACCAGGAAAGCTCTGTGTTTGCGGTTGTCTAGTCCTGAAGAGAAGTGCTGTGGCTTTGCAAGTTTGAATTTGAAATCCAAATCCTAAAGGAGGAAAGGTGGGAGCTGTCCTCATCAGCAATTGTATTGTCTCTCTCACATACTCCTGCACATTGACTGGCCTCAAGACTGCTTGTAGAGAAAGCTCAATAAAACAAAAGACCTAGATTTCTTCCTAAACCCATGGAAAAAGATGTGCAGTTGTAATTCTTTGCTTAGGCTCCTGTTGTGGGACATGTCTGATTTTTCAAAAAAGAACAATTCCTTCTCTTCCCTTAGCAGAGAGCAAGCTGCCATGGAAGCAGAAAAATTTGCTCTGTATCAACTCAGAGGCAGACCATGATCCTCAAAGGAAGAGAGTGAGTGGAAGTTCAGTCCCTGCTTGGTGAGAAAGCAATAGCACAGGGACTCCCTGTGTGCAGAGTAACATGTTTTTTGCTCCAGCCCAAGGCAGCAGATATACCAAGGCACAGCACTCTGGAAATTATTTCTGATCTCCTTTGATCATTCCAATCAATACATGGATTATTTCTGGATGCGTGGGGGATGCATAACCCCCACCTGCTGAGCCCGGCTTCCCAGCAGCAGCATCCTTTGCATCGGCACATTTGCAACTGCCCAGAAAGAAAGAAAGACCAAAGAAAATGTGACAGAGCTCCCTCCAGCCCCCAGCTGTGTCTGCCCACAAGCTTCGTCAACTGAGTTATGGTAATTACATCACTTGAAATTTATTTAATATCTCCATCCGGGAAAAAGAACCAGGAAGTCTGGCTGTGACAAGCAATCAGAGCGTACTCAGCTGATGAGCAGCTCCCCATCACTAAGAGAGCAGTAGGAACCTTCGATGGATTGGATTTAAGTAATGGTTTGCCAGAGGGATGGGGCCCACGCCACGGCAATCAAAGCTCCTCTGCACCATTAAGGAGCTGTAAGTGGAGCAGGAGGCGCAGTGAAGCTATTGACCAAGTAGGTGGGCATGAAAATGGGTTTAGGTAACTGTTTACTTCCTGAGAGATGGAAAACACAAAGGGATGTTTCTCTGGCAGCTTTCTGGCTCTCTGATCCTGGCTGTCCACATCAGCATTTATGTTGTCTGTCTCTTACATACTCGTGCACAATGACCAGTATGCTGTGTTCAAGCTGTTCAGCAGCAGTCCACACAGAGCTTTCCTGCTTGCCTTCTCACTCTTTCTGCCATTTTTTAAATCTCTGACCTAAAAATATTAAAAAAAAAAAAATATTTCTGATATGATTTTATATCAGACCACCACACAGGCAGATCAGGTAGTGCTGCAGCTCCAGCCACCCTCTTTCTTCCTTCCTCCACCCCTCTGCACTGAGCAATGGCTTGTACAGAGAGGTGAAGAGGAGACACATAAACAGCAATACTTTTTTTCCTCCTGGTTGAGGTGGTAGCTAAGGGCCAATGGGACCACATTTTGCTGTAGAAGACCAGAGTTAGAATATGTGCCATGAGACTGACCTGCAGCCTGACACCTGAGTCCATCCTGAGGCAGGATCTGTAACAAACAGGCATGCAGGTCTGTGCTGAGATGCCTGGGTATCTCCCCTTCTGATTTCCCAGTCAGTAGCTCAGGAACCAGTTCTCCACTCTCAGCTGATGGATCCATGTTTTTTTTTTCTTCTTTCTGTACCCGAGGAGGGCAGGTGTAGTGCACGCCAGAGATGATGCCTCCCTTATGTTTCCTCACTATGTTAACCTCATGACTATTAGTGGGCTCAAGAGACACACCATCAGAACTCCCAGAGACAGGCCCTTCTGCAAAAGGAGAAGGTGTTGCCCGTCATTTGCTACACATTGCTTCCTGTGGAGCAAAGTTTGGAAGGCTGCATTGGCCCCCTGGCAGCCCCCTGCTCTCACTGGGATCTCACCAAAGTGTCATGGGCCAGCTCTTTCCAGCAAGAGCATTTTAAGCAAGGCACCTTGATCCACACCAAGGGACCTGCATGCAGCATCCAAGTGTGAAAACATTGGCCGCTGTCCCATTTACCAAAAGAGGAATAATAGTACCCACTCACCTCTGGGAAGCATATGGAGCACCTCCGATTTATTATTTGTTTTATTTATTTTGTCACATTTATCAGCCATTCAACACTCTGGGCACACAGCCCATACATTAAAACCCAGAGTATAATACAAAGATCTTCTCTACCCTGAGCATATCCTTTCTGTAAAAACAGGCACGGGCAGGAGGAAAGGATAAAAGATGCTTTACACAAGCAAAGGATGACAACAATATATTTTTCTCCAATACTGTTATTGATGGAACCATTCTAAAAATGTTGGCGACATCAAGACAAGAAGATGAGGGCAATAAAAAGCAGGGGGGGTTGGAAAGCCATCCTGGAGCACAGGCAGGGAGACTCAGCCTCTAGCCAGCCTGTCTCATGCTCAGGAAGTCCCTAAAATGCTCTTTCCATTATTATTTCGCTAATGACCCCATTAAACACATGTGAAATTCTGAGAAGCCTTAAATATGTTGTAGAGCGCCACACTGGCAAATCTGCCCAGCTTTTCTGAGAGACGGTAGGCTGTAGTGATGAATGTTTTAGCTTTAGAGCATCCTGATGTGTAATTTATTTGCTGGAAATTAATTGCATGTTCTGGTTTCATTTTCCTGTAGCGAATAATCAGTTTTGCTCCCTTTTTAATTAGGTAACAACACAGATTCCTCTGCTGATCATGGCACAGCGGTTTATGCATGTCACATCTTATTCTAAGAGAGACAATTTCAAATCGTTGTCTAGGGCCCAGCACAACTTTTGAGTGACATTAGATCGTCTGTCAGCTGTAACTCCTGGGTCACTGCCAGTGAAGACCTCATGCACAAGACTGGCTAGAGAACCCAGCCTGGGCACTAGTGCATGCTATATCCTACTGAAGCAGGAGTTTGAGGAAACCCTATGGAGAAAGCAAATTAAGGAGCCTGAAATTTCAATGGCATTGACATGATGTCAGACCCAGGCCCAGCTCTAAGTCTCCAAAAGGTGTGTCCCATCTGGCGGGTGTTCAGTGGTCCCTGAGCTGAGACATTGCACTGCCATTAGCTGGCCTGCATAGACTAGAAGCCTTCAGATCATCTGTATCATTAATACTTTTGGTCCACATCAAACCCAGCACCTGTCAGCTGTTCCAGCTGGGATGGCAAAGACAAAGTCCTAGTGGAGAGCTAACATTCCCCTTGTACTCAGAGTCTGGATGGGGCTGCATGGACACACATAGCAGGACAATGTGGAGAAAGCCACCTCTGCAGATGTTTGCAGAGAAAGGCTAATGGACTCCAGCAGCTGCTACTTAAAATTTTCAGATAGGCTGAAGAGTGTAAGAACTATCAGCTTTGGCTGCCATTGGTTACCTTCAGCAAATCTCTAATTAAGCAGTAGTGTTCAGTCATATTTACCCTTCACTGGGCTACAAGGAACCCACATTTCTACTGAAGTATATGCTACTGAAACAAAACAAACCTATCAGCGAGCAAACACTGCTGGAGTGAAATGAAAAAAAATATTGATTATCATAGCTATTAAACCATGAAATCCTCTGCAGCTAATTAATCTGCTAGGGAAAAGTTTGTTAGTGGGATTTCAGCTTCCTGCTGGGACCTGTAAAGCAGGCACCGTTGCCCGAGAAATCACCAAACACTCGATCTGGGACTGCCACCTGCCCCTGAAAGTTTCCTTCTTTCATAGGTACCCGCAACGGCTGGTGAGAGGTGAAAACCGGCCTGAAAACACGCCGGAGCGCAGAGGTTTCGCCTCCAGCAGGCTGCGGAGCCTCGCTGCCTTCCGGCTCCTCCGAGGCGGCGGGGCCGCCTCCGGCAGTGCCCGCGCTCGGCAGGGCGGGCTGCGGGNCTTCCCCCGCCCCTCCTCCCTTCCTCCCCGGCGTGGGCTCTTGCAGGCAGCCGGCAGCCCGGGGCATCAAAGCTCGGGGAGGGCCCCATTTCTCCCTTTGATTCTCCCCCACATCCCCACCCCGCCTTTTTGCTGCTGGGTTTTTTGGTTTGTTTTTTTTTTTTTTTAAAGCCGGGGGAGGGAGGAGAGCGAGGCCACGTTACACCCCTCCCTTCCTGCAAATCCCCGCTTGCACTGCAAACAATCTGCCTTCCCCATTGCATCCAAGGGAGATAGCAACAGCAACATCATCACGGCAAGCCGGATGGGAGAGCGGAGAGGAGGCTGCTGCTGAGGGAGGAAGGCACACACGCACACACCAGCTCGATGTTGTCAAAGCGGTAGGAGCCGCACGAAAAATAAGCCATGCTGCCCCATGTGTCTGGCGCATTGTGCTCCATCCGAGCCTTTTAGGAGGAAGAAGAGAATTATCAGCTTCGATTTTTTTTTTCCTGCCAGCGAGAGTGCGACAGACTTGCGATGGTTGAATGTCAATGCCTGTGAGAGAGAACAACAGTCAGAGGAGGAGGAGGACAGAAGGGGAGGAAAATGAAGGTGGGGACGGTGGTGGAGAGAAAGAAGGAGTCTCGTCCAATGCATCAAAAGGAGGTCTCTGCAATTGCTAATAGAGCCCTGGCTGCCTCGCCATCCACAATGGTCTGTACAAGCTGCCAATGTGTTTGATGACGTTCCTGTTTTGTGAAAGGAGGAAAGGAAACGTGACCATGTAAGATCCACGTTTCCCCGGTCAATTACATGCGAAGAATAGATCCGATTTCGACTGGATTTTTTGGTCCAGAGTGGTAACAGCTTAGGGAATAACACAGCCACCTTCCCTCACCAATTTCGCTCTGATTTTTTTGGTGTGGTCCAGACAGCTGCTGGAATAGAGAAGGTCAGAATATATAAATATAT